>JABXWE010014355.1:0-30725 GCA_014611495.1 Limonius californicus
ACATCAACCTAAGAACTTTCCAAACAGCCCTGGTATTTCTATGCTAATTTTAAAACACGTCTGCTTTAGTATTCTTTTTGACTTTCGTATCTTGACTCTTAGACTTTTATAATACTAGAGTTGCTTCATAAAAGTCTGTGCAAACCTTGTTAATTGGAAAGTGATACAATAAAAGTTTAAATTGTCAATGTAGGAGACATTTTAATTGGTTCATAATAAACTCTAAAATATTGGCGTAGCCGGTTTGGTTTCTCACGTTGGAACTTGTATACGTACGTCAATCTAAATAAAAACCTCTTAACAACAGTAATTATAATGTTAACCTAATGTTAATGTACATAGAAGGTTTCGTTCTTGCTTTTCCTTGTTAGTTTTAAGAGGTATTGTATTTGGGCTGTAAAAATGTTAGAATATGTTATTGATAAATATTCGACGAATCTACGGTAAAAATAATTTTTTCAATTGACTAATCAAACCTACACAAATCAATCATCCATTTTTATTTTTATGGTGGAAGTGGTTGAAAATAGGAAGTAAAAAACGTAATCTGACTGTCCTAGCTTGTAGGTATCAGACAAATGCCAAATTTTGCCTTTATTTTAAATTAAATTGATATTTTCTGTTTTGCCCAATCCAAACCGTAAAATTATTTGGATGATTATTAATACTTCTTTGGAGTGTCTTGAGCACAAAGGTTTAAAATGTAACGTTTGGAAAACCCCTTACCACAGCGATATCGTGGTGGTAAGGGATTTCCAAAGTTTATTTACTGAAACCACGGTCTCCAATCAATCCTATAAAGGTGTGCCAATAAATGTTCGTTTCTCATTATAAATCGAATATCAGAAACGGCATCTTTATTGGAAATTTTGTTTACCATTTGTGGCTGGGTAATAAACCCATCTTGAGCTCCTGACATGAGAATTTCATTAGGAATATTCAAATCAAAAGAAGTAATTGTGCTTTCGTGTCCTTTAAATTGAGTTTATTATTGATTTTATGCTGATATGGCCACTCGTAGTGTGAACGAATTCTAACGATTAAACTGTAGTCGTATCTATCAGCTCTAAATTTGTGGAAGATCAAAACTAACAAATGTTAGGTTTTCGTGGTGTATCTTAGATGACGTAAAGGTTAATTTTAAATTTTACTTGCAGTTCAGTTTTTTACGTAAATATTAATCTTGAAGAAAACCCACAAACAACTCATCATCATAGGAAACCTCAATAGCCGTATTGGAAAAAAGGAAAAAGACATAGTAGGGACCTTCGGAGAGAATGTAGTAAACGATAATGGCGATAGACTGATTAACCTCTATAGAGAAAATGAATACCTCATAACTAGAGCTAGGATAGTTAGGCAAAATAAAATCTCGAAAAAGGCAGGCAAAAAGGCAAAAAAAATGATATAAAAAAGCACTAAAAAGGCAAAAATAAAGTAAAAAAGGCAAGAACGAAAAAAAAAGGCATATTACCAAAAAAGACAGGAAAAGACAAAAAATTACAAAATCTGAAGAATACTTCAGGAAATTAAAACAAACGTTCAAAAATTGTGACAAACTGGCTTTTTCAGTAGAAAATGTTCTCCTGACAATACTGATCCCCTCATTAAAATTAATCTCAAGAAAATAATCCTTGTGAGAAATTTTCAGCCGGTAACAATAAAGGGTAAAACCCACTAAGCCTCTACCCTTAAGTGCTTGGATATAATACTTTCTACAATTTATTTCAGAAATTTAAAATGTGCATTTTTCTTGGAAAATTGCTAGTACAAATTTTTTTAAAATTGGAAATTTAAGAACTAGTTTTCTTAAAATTTTAATTTAATATACCATAAAAGGCACAAAAAGGCAAGAAAAACGGGAAATTCCTCAAAAAAGGCAGAATCCTAAAAAAGACGCAAAAAAGGCAAAATAACATTTGCATTTTTGAATTGCACGCATTCTAAAACGGATTTAAAATTGGGTCTGCCTTTAATCCTTCCATTTATTAAAAAAAGGTAATTTGCCTAACTATCCTAGCTCTAATCATAACAAACACATTTTCCGACATAAGGACATCCACAAGTATACACGAATAGATCCTACAAGGAACTTAAGATCAATAATAGATCTTCCCATCGTGAAAAAGAAATGAAATTTCCAAGTAAAGGAGGTCAGAGTATATCGACAAGCAGATTGTGCCAGTAGCCACCATATCGTAATACATCACCTCACATATACGTATAAGAAAGAAAGAAAACCGACGCAGGAAGATACAGAAGAGATGGAAGAGAAACGAAAAAGTATTTAAAACTGAGCTACACAAACCATTTAGTACTAAGTACCTATACAAAAATAGATTGGAAAATAAACTACACATAAACAAAGATCGGAAGAAATGTATAACATTTAAAAAGTCATTTTTAAAGCAGCGGAGGCATTGGGAACTGAGGACAGAAAAAAGAAGTATTTAGAACAATTTTCCGAAGATTAGAAGATCTAATCAAAGAGAAGAAAACAGCGTATATGAGATGGATATCGTAACAAACACCCCAAACAAGAAAAGGATATGTTTACCTTAGAATAGAAGTATAAACTAGAGTAAGATACGAGAAAAACGAATACTGGGACAGACTATGCAATAATATAGACAATACACTAGCATATAACAGATCTTCCGCAGCTTGCAATTCAATAAAGAGAATAAGAAACAGTAGACACACAAATGGCATAATACAGACAATATCGTCGGAAAAATGTACAGAACTCTACTCCAAACTGCTACAAGAAAATAGGGAGGAATATAAGAATGGAATTGCTCAAGTACGGAGGAAGAAAAATTAGACAATATTTAACAAAAATATTTAACAAAATAGAAGAAGGATAAGATATTCCCCAAGAATGAAGAGAATCATATCTTAGCTCAATATATAAGAAGGGAAATAAATAACAATGTTTTAATTACAGAGGCATAATGTAATCCCATCCACATCTAGGCTTTTTGCAAATATAATAAAAATCCATATAGAAGCAAGAGTAAACTGAGTTAAAAACAAAGTTGGTTTAGGAAAAACAGATCATGCTTAGACAATATACTTACAATAAGACAATTATTGAAAAAAGTAAAGAAAAACAAAAAGACACGCATTTAGGATTCATAGACCTAGAGAAAGCGTACGATAGCGTACCGAGGTCTCTAATATGGCAGGGTATGAGAAGATTAGGAGTAAAGAGACGTGGGTAAACATAGTAAAAAAACAATATGCAAACAATAAATTTAGAATAAAAATAGGGAAAAGAGTTACCAGAGAAATATTAACAACAAAAGGCTTAAAACAAGGATGCAGTCTATCATGCCTATTTTTTAATATATACATAGAACAAGCCCTAGAAACATGGTACAAAAAATGCTCGGGAATTGATATACAAATGATAACAGTACACTACATTCTCTACTCTTTGCAGACGACAAAATCATATTTGCAAAAGATCAAGACGACATGGAGTACATGCTTCGAAACCCAAAAGAAGAGTTCGAAAAATAGGGTTTGACAATAAACTGTCAAAAAGCCGAATATCTATGTATTGGAAGCTAGATACGTTTATTCATAAAAAACTTAATATATTACATGATATTTTTCCTATTGTCTAACTTCATGCATTATATAGGATTTGGTCCTCTTCTGCCCAGGGCATCCTTTCTTCTTATGGGTCTTTGCTTCGATTTGTGGTAGTGGAGTTGGAGTTTTGCTTCCTTCGGTTGGTTTGCTGTTGGGGTGGCGGGCTGGATCTTCCTTTGGCGGTGTCTTCTATGGTATCTGGGAAATGGTTAAAAGAGGTGTAGTGTTTGCCTGTAATGTTTCGGGAGTTCACAGTGCTTATCACATTGTGAGGGGGGCAGTTTTAACAAGCTAGAGAACGTCGTCTGGGAGATCTGGATATAGACTTGATAAGAGGGCTGCTTGAATTTTCGGCGGGGTTTCCTTGGGATTCGCTTCCTGCGTTTAGGAGAAATACGGAAGGTCGCTTGGGCTATGCGGTTGTTTCCGTTTAAGGTGCGGGTGATGGAGGATTTTTGCAGTTTCTGAAGACGATGGCAGATGGGGGTGATGCCTGGGTTTTCATGGATTAGAATACTGGGGTATCGGAAGCCGAGTTTAAAAATTCGACAGAAAATTTGTCTTTCGCATTTGCGAATTTTTTCTACTGCATGGGGCGGGAGGGAGGCATACATGGGGGCTCGGTATTCAATTACTGGGCGGATTAAGGTATTATAAGTGTGGTGGAGGGTGCGAGTGCTGCAATCTTGAATTAGCCGGAGAAGGTTGGAGCGGTTGCGAACTTTTTTGAGGGTTTCTCAGAGGTCAGCTTGGAGAGATCAGGTATAGGGGAAGGTGATTCCGAGATATTTTACTTGGTTTGAGAGGACGGTAGGCTGGTTATTCATGGTTAGATTTAAGAGATGGGGATCGAAACGTGGATTCCTGCACATGTTGGGGTGCCTGAATAGAATATATGAGGAGTTGACTGCATTTAGTTTTATCTTCCACTTGCAGGTCCAAGTGTGGATTCTCTTGAGGGCTGTTTGGATTTCACGGGAGGCTAATTCGGTTTCTTTTCCCGTTCACCTCCACTTCAAGGAGCAGTTTTGTCCCCCCTCCTCTACATCATCTACTCCCACGACTTCCCAGTCACAAATCCAGCCCGAACTAAAACCAGGCGTTTCGCCGACGATACCGTCATCTGATGTTCCCAACGCGCAAATGAATTTTTGACTTTAACTTTATAGGAGCGGTTGTTTAGAAATGAGTCCACAAGCTTGATGAAGGCGGGATTGAGATTGACGGCTATTAATTTGTGGATAAGACCGTCGTGCCAGACCTTATCGAATGCACGCTCTATGTCGAGAAAAACGGCGAACCTGCACCGGTTCTGGTTGGCATTTTTGGTCGACTCGGTGCGAAGTTCCATGATTGGATTTGTGGTGAATCGATGGGGTCGAAAGCCAAATTGTTCGGGGGGAGGAGATTATTCGATTCTAGGGTTTCTGTGAGGCGGGAGGCCATGCTTCTTTCTAGGATTTTGCCCATGATGTTGAGAAGAAAAACGGGTCTATAAGATGTGGGGTTTTCAGGGGCTTTGCCGGGTTTGTGGATCATGATTGTGGAGGCGTTTTTCCATGAAATGGGAAAGTACGAAATTTGCAGAAAGGAGTTGTATATGGTTGAAAGGGTGTCAGTGGCTGAATCGGAAAGGTTTTTAAGAAGTAAGGGTTTTATTTGGTCTGGGCGGGGGGCTTTGGTATTTTTTAGGGCTTTAATGAGGGCTCGGATCTCTTCGCGGTTAGTGAGGTCCATCGGAAAATCATTTTCGGGAAGTGGTTCGTTGGGGGGATTTAAACGAAAATGAGCGGTGGAGCGAGTGATTTGGTTGGAAAAACTTTGATTGAAGGAGGGATCTTCGGGGGCTTGGTGGATGTTCTGGAGGGTTATTGGTTATTGGAAGAGAGGCAAACAATTTATTTATAGACGGACAGGAAGTTACACATTGTGAGAACTTTCAATACCTAGGTACAAACATCAGCTCCATAGGCACTTGCGAAAGAAATATTTCTTCAAGAATTACAATGTGCAAAATGACCACGAAATCTATACATGGAATGTTATGAAATGAAAATATAAGTCAAGGAACGAAACTATACATTTTTCATAGTATTGTTGAAAGTATAGTCCTCTACGGCGCGGAAATGTGGCCACAAACAGATCAGTAGAAATAAAATGCGGACAAAAGAGCTAAACTATATGAGAAGCTTCCTGAAAGTAAGTAGAAGAGACAGAATAAGAACAAAGGAGATCTGGAGAAGAATGGGACTAGAACAATCCATTACCAAAGCCTTAGAAAACAGAACACTACAATGGACACGTAAAGAGAATGCCAGAACAACGTTGGCCAAGAAAAGTTACCGAATAGACTCCGTTTCGCGTAAGAAAAAGGAAGACCAGCCTTAAATTGGGAAAGATATACAAAATCAATAATGGCCGAAAAAGGCCCAACAGAAGGAGACACGGGAAATAAAGTTTTTTAAAAACAAAAAACAGCAAACCTAAGAGGTAAAAGCTGATAGAAGAAGAAGAAAACGCTTTCAATTTTAACCTCCAAGAAGGATCTTTCGTTGTGTTAGGTGTAAAAAATTTGTTTTGGTATAAACTGTATAATATTCTGGTGGTTCAAATAAAGAAAGGTAAACTGTTCCTTTAAAGTTTAATAATATCTGAGTAAAATCAACACTTGCCATGTGTGCGTAACAAATTGAGTTTTTAGGGTCGCATTCTTGACCTCACGAGGTGGAAACACGGAGCAGACGTTTTTAAGTAAGGGGGCGGACGAAGGAAAACCCTGGTATGAGATCGGAGATGGTTTTGACGTCTTGTTTGGGTTGCACGTGTTACGCATGTAGCGAGCTATTTATTAAGTGAATCTAGTGATTGAATATTCTGGTATGTAACTACAATTAGATGAAGTGTGATTGCTGATCAGTATTGCTCGTTATATGAGTGTGGTTGTGATTGAGAGGTCTCTGTGATTGAGAGATCTCAAAGTTTGGCCAGGTGATATTGAAAGTTTGTACAAGTGTGGCTAGCCACGGTAGTTAAGGAATTGCTCGGGCAGATGCCCTAACGAATCCTGTGTTACATGTTTCGTGCTGGGCAGTTCGCACGTTGTCACAGAGAAATAGGTGGATCGAATCAATCCCCTATTGGCACCTTAGGGTGCATAGAATTGGTCGGAACAGTACGATTCCACGGAGCAGTAAACTCCAAAATTCTGTGACATATACGTTCTTTGCAATTCATCGTGTGTCACAGAGACATAGGGGATCTAATCAATTGCCTATTGACTCTTTCGAGAGTGCGCCAGTGCTACTGGATTTCAGATGTTCAAATGGTATTAAAACAGAAGTAATTATCAAATGGTCAATGATGTGGAAGTTAACTATCACCTGAGCGGTCCAATCAAAGGGTTAAATATTCCATCCAAGTGTTACCAGTAACCTGCCCGAGTCATATTACAGTACTTAATAAAAGCAACAGATTGGTGAGTCCTTTTCATTTTCATGTTTCCATATGTGGTGTCGCTTAATGCGACTCTCGTCTGTCAATGGTCCAAGCACGGCTCAATTCCAACACTCTAACCTTACGATAAGTATACAAGAAATATGTGAAGCTTGGTTTCTTTGAAATAAACTTATTTGCGAGTTGAATAAAAACGTTCAACGAAAAACGCTCCTAATAGTTGTAGTATTTTGTGTTGCCTATTTTCCGGAAGACTAAAACGTAGCGCCTCTATCGATAATAGCTTTGAACTCGAGCAATACCGGAATATCCAAACACTTTTTCCGCTTTGCATTCTGCTTGAATGAGACCAAACATTTTACCAGCGTGGTTTTTCTGCAGACTGAATTACTTGTTGCTGTATTTTGTGTTGCCTAATTTCGACGCAATTTTCATTTAATGTCCTATACGAACTTTGCATGTATTTAAAACTGAATATAATTCTAAATCAAGAGAGGTAACTAATTTTAATGTCCTATAAAATTGAGTTTATTATTGATTTGATGCTGGTATGCATACTCGTAGTCGTAGTCGTAGTGGGAGAATTCTAAAGAATAAACTATTCCATCAGCTCTGCATTAATGTCAAAAAAGGTGCCAACATGGAGCATCACAACACAAACGTTAGCTGTTCATGGTATATACAGGGAATTTTTCTTTTTAGTATACATTGTACATGTAATTGTCTATGTATACTACAACCAAAGAGCAGTATATTTATAAAGAGAGTTAGCCTTATGGGTTATATAGTATCGTTAAAATAGTCCCGTCCGCTAGGTTCGCCAGGGTCTGGCCCCCAAGCAGGCGGGACTCGAACTACACAGAGTTTATTCATCATGTGAAAGCAACGATATTACAGATTCCTGTAGCATTTTTGTTTCCTTTAGAAGCATAGCGTTGCCATGTTGTCATAAAATGCGAAATTTCTAGGAATACTGACTAAAAATAGCACATTCTATGGTTTAATGAGGCTTATGAATAATAATTAAGCAATTGTTTATTAGCAAAAGCAAATGCTTTAAGAAAAAGCAATTGCGCAATTATTATAAGAATAAAAATGTTAAGCATATGTTAGCTTTCCGTTATTGTTTAAGCAATTGCTAGTTTTGACATGAACAGACCTGATATGATTTGTTGACGGTTCCAAGTTATTTGTCGGTTAGAGTTTTGTATGAATCGGTACTCCCATGTTTTCTTAATTTAATTTAAAATGTCTGATACTAGTGATCAGTATAGTTGTGAGGATGAAGAAGGAGTAAATAAACAAAGTCGTTTTGTTAAGAAATTTAAAGAAAATAGAATTGTTTTTAATAAATCACAAGTACCTCAAATTTAAAAAGAAAAAGAAAGGGCCTTGGATATTATAACTCGCCTTACAAGGAAATTTTTAATATTACTCTTACAAGCAAACAGTAAGCAATATGAAAGCTTTCATTTGATTGAACAAATACATGTATAAAATTATATTTTTAACAAATCCTAAAGATAAAGTACAAATAATTATTGAATAATCTTCCAGTAATTAGTTCTCTTTTCTGCTGACCTAAACGACGAATCATATTGAAATTAATTTGTTCATTTTGTACATCCACAGCAAGATGATTATGTTTTTCTGCGAAATTAAAATCTTCATCTTTAAGCCATTTTGCAATATTATGCAGAACAACACAACAAATAATAATTGATGGAATTGTTTCCATTTTAGTACTTCGCACTTTATATTGTAAAATAGGAAATCTAGCTTTTAACTGTCCAAAACATCTTTCAATTATAACACGTTCTCTGCAAAAAACATTATTATAATGCTGTTGAGCAGGTGTCACTGGATTTCTCCAAGGTGTCATAAGCCAGGGTAATATAGAGTAGCCGTCATCTCTTAGTAATACATTTTCTTCCCCAGTATTATTTAGAAAATGATATATATTGGAGTTTCTGTTATCATGCACAGAACCAGGCCACTGACAATCAATGCTTGTAAATATTTGGTGTGCTTTACATGTAGCTTGCATATTTATACTGGTAAATTCTTTTCTATTTACATACTCGTCCCCATATTCCCTAAATTTTGGAATACTGTATGTGCAGTCAATCACACCGATAGCAGCGGGAAATTCATATTTGTCAGACCAATTGTTCTTAGCATCAACAATTTCGGCGGCAGTTGTAGGAAAATGTATCCATACATTTACCTTATTTAAAATTTTAGTAATAACCGATGTATACACTTTAGAAACAGCGGTTTGGTGAATACCAATTTCTTCACCAGCTGCATTCTGGAAACTTGGATCGGACACACAACGAAGAAAAATTTTCATTTTTTCTACAGATGACAGTGCACCACCACGTTTTTCACCACTATCTTCGAGAAAATAGTTTGCAAGCCACTCAACGTTCTCTCGATTAAATCGATACAATTTTTTATAATCGTCGTCTATGCATTCTTTAGGTGTTTTATATATTTTTTCTTTATGAACATTTTTTTGCCAAAGGCAACTCCAAGGTTCCCATCCCTCCCAGCTTATCCCGGCTCAGCACATTTGGTGCTATTCACAGGTCTAACATGCCCCACCCTTGAAAAACCCCATGCCCCAGACACCACAAACACCGTGGGAAAGTGCAGTGCTCAGGATTCGAACCTGAGCGACTTTGGTAGAATAACTCCGAAGCCAAGCGCTGAGGCCATTACTCTACCGCGGTGCCCTATGAACATTTAGGGATTGTGCCATTTTACAGTATGAGAACGCGACAAATACCAAATTATAACTGCGTAAACAAATGTCAGACTGGGGTCGAGTAACCTTCAACATTTATAAGCAATTACTTAGGTAGCAAAAGCAATTGCTACTTTTATTCATTCAATTTTAAGCAAATGCTATTTTTTTAGGCAATACCTTTTAATTTAAGCATTTCCTTATTCATTAGAAATTAAGTCATTGTCTATCATACTGTTAATTTTCCTATCCTACTCTTGGGTCTCTGACACTATGTGTAATTGCGTCTATGATTATGTTAAATAGCCTTTTTCGATTGATTTCGGTATTTCTTTCTATAGACTTTAATCCTTATTTGTGTCTCGTTGCTAATCTTCAATTCTGTTTTTAGTTTCATGAGGTTTCCATTCTTCTTCTTTGAGTGCTTTATATCTTACGAGACGTAGCGATCTTCTCTTCTATTAGCGTTGCTTTTATCTTAAATTCTGGTCTTTCGACTGAATTCTATCGAACGCTTACGTTAGCTCGATCAAACACTGTAAACGAGGTTTATTGATTTTAATCGCCTTTTTTATAATTGGATGTAAGCTGAGTATTGCGTCCACAGTCGATTTATCTTGACGAAAGGAGTCGGGATACCACCTTTAAAATAGTTTAATTCTATTTTAATGGCATAGTGTTATTTGGAACACGCTTACGAATTACAACTAGTTTCAAATCTTTTTTAGAAGTTATTACTGGAAATCTAACACATTCGAAGTATTGCTTATCATCCAGATATTAATGGTTTAGTAGAACGATTGCATCGACAACTAAAAGTAGTGAGTAATAGTTACATCCACACAGTATGGATAAAAATTCTTCTCATTTAGTTAAGTGACAATTAGATGGAGATCAAAGAAGACCTTATCATTTAGGCTGCAAAGGTAGTTCAAGGGAAAAACCTGCATTAACGATTTTGTTATATATCTACCATAGAGGAGAGCTTATCCAAATCCATAGCCCGGCTACGCAGTCACTTTAGCTCCATAGGGTCCTACTTGCCGCAGTACCATGATAAGAAAACTATTTTTTTTTGCGTAAGTAGTGGCTATTTGCGTTCATGTATTTTGTATGCCATGACGCCCTGAGTAAGCCACTTTAATCTACATATGGCGGGCCTTACAAAATAGTCACACAGATATACATGCTACATAGTCACAAGAACCTAAACGTTTCCACAAACTACATAGAAACAGCTTGTATCATCCTGTATCAAAGCTACCTTCAATTAAAGTTGTGGCTGTTTAAGCACTATGATCTATGTAACCCATATCGGAAAGTCTGTCCTTACGGAAGTACACCTACAGCATACCATTGTCAGGTCTGGTCGAAGCGTTCTCTTTCTGGATGTCTTCCGGTTTAAGACTTTAGCTGGCAAGGAAGTCATGTGGCGGTAACTAACTTTAATGTCTGATATCACACTATGGCACTTAAATAGCCTGCACGGACAAACATCACGGATAAAGCCGCAGTACAACGTGCTTAGGTCTGTAAGAAGCAACAAAATGTGATTTCTTGAGAAAACTAAAGAGATTTAGCTTCCACCTTCTCTTGATGATGATGATGACAACATTACTGAGAGAGGCAGTTCATTCAAAGGTCTTGCAGTAACTATCTGACATTTTTAGTATTACTTGTGCCATTGCTAACTTTATAGTATTTTTATACAACATAAGTGGTGAATAAATTTGGTTCTCATAATTCAAGTAGTTTACTGTTAAGTAGCTCACTAATAAACTAAAGTATCCTACCAAACTTTATTTGGAAGTCGTGTAGAGGTGATATAAAGGTAATATTATGCGACGAGGTGTTTTTGTATTTTGTTTTATCATTACTGCTACATAATACACTAATACATAGTAATAAGCTATTTTTGTGTGAAATAAGCTGCTTATATATTATATAAATTGCCGCGTGCATGCCAGCCCAAGGAATAAAACCATACAAACAGAGCTTATAAGATCTCCTAATAACGAGGTTGTCAGAAAAGACAATCCAAAGAATAATAATAATCAATACTGGCAGGGCTTTGCATTAAGGGGTACATCCTCACCTGGTAAGCTTCTACCTCTGGAAATGACAATGGGATTATGAAAGCTCGGCCTAGGGGAAGTGAAATGCGCGGTCTTTTACGATAAAACCCAAGCTTATCTACTGCAGATGAAGTTATTGTACCCTCAGGGAAACGCATTAAATTGTCTTGCAGGAGACACGAAGCACTTTAGTAATTTCATATGATAAGGATATCGGATGTTTTAATAATTAAGAAAGATTATTGTTTGGTCCGAATAATGAAGACAAAAGGCTGTAAAGAGATGCGGGAAATTTGCATAAGCAACTGTGGGTATTCTCCCTGAAGCAAAATTAGCTGAGATTACGAAACTGATGACATCGTTGCAAGTTAAAATACGAAACAGGATGCAAAACACGGGGAGTGGATTTACTACTATATATACCTCACAACATTGCTATTTTCATACATACTGATTAATAAAATTATACCTCTTTCCGTGCTCGGACACGAAGCGCAAAATGTTTGCAGGATTAAAAGCTTCAGGGGAATTTTGTAATTAATATTCAGCACATCACAGAACACAGCAGGTTGTTTTCATTATGTTAATAGATTATTTTATAATTCTAAATTTATAAAAGATATCTAATTAGGGTTCCTTTGTACACTGTATGTACTTCCACATCATTATTAGCATACCCAAAAATGTTTCAATCATGACACTTTGCATCGTAAATTTATCGAAATATTCACTCACTCTATTTAATTATATTTTCTAAATGTAAACTATTTTAAATTAAGGAATGGATGTATTCAAATTCGGAGCCGTGGAAAAATGAGCAGGTAACGGGTGGAAAAGACGAAGTTATTGATGTAGTCAAAGCTAGAAGGGAAGAGCCGTCAAAGTGTTAGGAGATTATCCCGTGAAAATAAAAAAAAAACAGACATGGTACATGTCCTAATATTACTAAGAAGAATTTTAAATAAGTACTACTATTACCGTTTAAATTTTACAAACCTATGTAGAATATATAAAGAAGCGAACCTTTTTACATTAAATTTTCATGGAGTATGAATGTGTGACGTCAAGCTTGAAAATTAGTTAGACATACAGGGCGTTATGTGATCATATTGAAACCTTTGAGGGCAGATAGGGGAAATCATACCTTACATTTTATATTAATTAACCCATGGCCGGAAATCACCGTTTAAGTAGTCCTGTCGCTTGGCCTGCGCAGTCACCAAATTTGAACCATGGAATGGTATTGGTGGGGGCACATAAAAACTTTAGTGTTTGAAACTCAAGTGCAGTCTTTGGAAGATCTGGTTGTCAGAATTACCGTTGCATCTGAGTTGATTCAGACCATGCCAGGCAACTTTAAGAGGGTCAATCTAAATGTGGTACGTCGATGCAACATGAATGTCGAGTCTTCCCCCGCCCTCAAAGGAGTTTGGCCTGTAAGGCGGAAAGGCGCCGCTCTCGTACTCTTGCTCTCACACCTGGTTGTGGCGTGACAAATTCATGATGCGTGGTGCTCATTATGCATTAGATAACCGTATTATGACCCCCTGTTCATTCGAACAGAGGTACCTAGTTATTTAAAGCTACTGGGTAGACCGCCTGCCAGGTATAGAGCCAGGGATTTGATTCCCGACTTTTTGCATCAGAGCTCAGTGTCAATGATATACAATATTTTGGATGTGATTGTTTCAATATTGGATTTGAGATTCAACTAAAAATGCTACCGTTTCAGCGTGTTTGCACTCCTGAAAGTGAATGATTACTATAACCACCACAATTGAGCGGACGAAAAAGCGACCTAGGCCGGGAAGCTATTATTTTCATCTGGTCTGCTATCAACGTTGGAAGTGTAATTTTCGGACGTAAAGTAGCTGAGCGTAAAATTGATGTTGTCAAGTACTTTACTATTCTGTAAACTAAAAGTTAGGTTAGGTTCTGAGCGGCACTGTTCCAATTTAGAACTTGTTGAAAAATTACATGTTCAGGATTAATATATTAACGGAAAACAAGTACAATCAGATTATATTTCCGTTTAGTTTTTAAGCAGTCACACGGTGTTTCATTTGGAGAGTAAATATACACATAACCTCACAGCGGGATTGTTATGTCAGAATTATATGGATATGGTTATGTCATTGTGTGACATTTCTTCTGATTGTAGCCTTAAATTATAAAAAATAATAAGAGGGGGTAGTGTGGCATGTAAGTGAAGTCAGTTTCATTTTGTAATCAAATATATGAGACTCTTTAGAACATGGACATATAACGTTATGTTCCGTTTTTTATGTTACACACTTTTGTGTCAGTTTTTCAATATTTTGCATATTTGTTTAATATACAGTGTAATAATTTTATCTTGTAGTAAGTAGGTAGGCTACACCTCTCACATGTGCATTAAATGTACATTAAGAGTACTTTGGACAGGCAATTGTTAACTACTGTTTTGTCAAAGCTTAAAAAACTTCTGTACAAAGTTGCTGATTCGAATATATTTTTGTGGTAATAACAATCAGTTTCAATGTATTCCAACAGCGAGATATGATGTTTATTTTTGGAGAATGCAGAGGCGGCGGACTTAACAGTATGGCGATATGCACAAAAATACCCGGATAGACCCTTTCCATCACACAATGTTTTTAAACGTTTGGAAAGATATTTTCGGCAATATGGACAGTTTTCCAAGCCAACGGTGAGACAACCACATGTCATGTCACAACTGTAGAAGCTGAAGCGGTAATCATCGAATAAATAACTGGTAGTCCCCATATAAATCAAGAAGTAGTTGCAAGAACTGTAGGCTTTAGCCAAAGTTTATTATTTAACATTTTAGAAGCAATCTGGTTCCGTCCTTACCACGACATATTACTGCAACACCTTACTGAAGATGACTATCCACATCGAGTGAATTTCTGCCAATTCTTAAGAAACGAATTTACTACTTATCCTCTGTTTTTAAGAAATATTGTATTTTCTGACGAAGCTACATTTAGTAACAATGGGTGTGTAAATAAGCACAATTGCCATTTCTATTCACAAGATAACTCACATTGGATTCGGTAACCACTCCTTCAAAGAATCTTTACTGTAAATGTGTGATGTGGTATCATTGACAACTTTGTAGTTGGTCCCCACTTCTTTGAGGCCAGTTTAAGTGGGGAAATGTATTTACATTTTTTAGAAAATAAGTTGCCTCAACTTTTAGAGGACATTCCTCTTTATGGTAGACAGCGTATGTGGTTTCAAAATGACGGAGTACCTGCCCACTTCCATAGAATTCTAAGAAACTGCCAAGAGGAAACTTTTATGCAGAAAAGTGAAAAACGACCTCTATGAAACTCCCATAGAAACTCAAGAAGATTTGTGTGAAAGAATTATTGAATCATGTACGTCAATCACCACACACATGCTAACTCGTGTTAGAAAGTTTCTTCTGCGGCGGATTGACTTATGTGAACAGCAAGATGGACGGCGGTTTGAACATTTATTATGTCAATTGTCAAGTGACAGAAAAATCTAGACAATTTTTTACAGTTCATAGTGGATACTACTCATTCGAGGGAGAACATGTAATTACTGCTATAAAAATATTTTGGAAATCAGAGCAGCAGCTTTACTGTGTAAACCCTAGAAGGGAAGAATTTAAAGTAAGAGATTAAAAAGGTTTCTTCCGTAATTCTCCTCTGAAGAGCATGTACTCTATCTTTGTTCACAAATTTCCATGCATACTGCGCTTATCTTGGGCACTGTAGATAGAAGAACCTAATTTTGATTTGCTTATATAACAATATTATTGTCTCAGAGTTAAGTGTATTTACAGATTTTTCTTTTTTTTTCTCTCTTTATTCGGTACGCTTTTTAACCTGTCCCGAATTTCACATTAACTGTTTGTTTATATTTGTAAGCTGGCCATTAAGGGTCCATTTGTACTGGATTCATTATTTGCTTGTTAAAAACCAATTATGTAACATTATACAAAATGTACACCGCATTTGGTGTAGATGTAAACCGTAATTTGAGTTTAATTTCCTACTTAAATGCACGTTAAGTACTTGGCAATTTTAAAAATGATCAAATTGATGTAATGCTTGTATCTTTTAATCGATTCTTTTTGAGCAGCATTTCGCATGTGTATATATTTTCCATTACGTTAAATTTTCTCTGGAGTGCAAAATATATGCAGTTTAGAAATCAATTCTTTAAAAATTACTTACGTTAATGTTTTCGGAAATAGTTTTTACAGAATAAAATGGTTCTTGCTAACATTTTCTGTTGAGCTTGCATAATGGTTAATAACTGGTAATTATGATGATAATTTTACGAGCATAAAATAATGAGTTTATTGTAGGAGTGAGTGTGAGAGTAAGTATTTAAAGCTGTCAAATATTGAAAATAATGACTAAAAGTTACGATTTGTGGATATAGAGGGTATTCCTGAAATAAGTGCCATAAATTTAAATTTGAAAAATATAAAAATATGCAGGGTCTTCTATTCAATAGAATATAAGTAATTTAGCACTATTTTACGGAGCACCGTGGAGAATAAAGATTAGTTTTAAAATATGAAGGTCATGTTCTCAATAAAGTACTTGAATATTTTCATCATTAGCGCAACAGTTCATTTTTGCAACTATTATACCAGCCTGTACACAAAAAGTATCATTTAGCTCTCTCTGAACGCCACTGTATGGTGATTGTATTAAAATAAACATTTCGAAATCGTGGTTTCCTAAAATAAATACAGCCGCTTCTAGCTTTGCAGTGGTTCCATTTACGCCGATTTACAATAGCGCCGCACGCTACAAAGATTGATCATACTACTGTAATGTACGTGTATCAAACCAAGTTTTGTTCGTGAAAACTATTTAACTTAATTAATTAATTAATAATTACTTAAATTAAGAATGTCTAATAGGAGAAGTGTAGTAAAGTTAGCTGAGTATGGTGCTAAAAAGGCGTATAAACCATTCAAACTTGAAAAAAGATTAATGTGATTCGAAGAATAAAAGATGTTCCCGATAGGTTAGTCTAATGTATGTAGCTAAAAATTAAATTCTCGATTTTTCGCTACAGCTATTGATTTGTTGTTGTCACCGGATCCATCTATAAAGTGCATTTTGTTTAAAACTGCTACAGAAAAAGCTGCTATTTATTTACCGTATCACCGTAAAAAATCGCCTCCGCATGTTAAATTATGGCGCCATTTTTACTAAATTGTGGCTTAAAATAGTTTTCAGCCGCATAGCAATGGCCTTGTATACGTTATATTGGGCATTAGTCGTCCTCACGGACATTTTATTTTATTAAGTTTCAATAATTTTCCTTTTTCGATATTATTTAAACCCTGGGAAATATAATAGCCAGATTTTAAAGTGGCTTGTCCAACGTTGTTATATAATAATAATTCGTATGGCTGTGGCTGAGTCTAATGTCAGAGTTTTCAGGCCGCGCAAGCGTCCGACTTGATGTAAGACTGCCATCGTAGTGGCAGCCGGGACCGACAGCTTCGATGTGTCCTCTGAAGCACCTCCGGTCATAATCCTACTATAACGTATGAATGCTTGCTTTAATAGGTTTTGAAAAATCTAGTTTCAGATGGTTTTCTCGAAATAATGATGGCAATGTTAAACATGAAAACAATAAACATAAAAAATAAACATTAAAGTACTTGTATCGCCAAGTACATAAGTTACTAATACATTCAATATTCACCGAAATTTAATTACAATTTGGAATTTGCCCTTTATTTATTCACTCAAAATATTGATTGATTTAATTATGTTTATTTTAACATATTAAATCCAATCTGATTTAAACATTATGTAAATATAATGTTGATTTTCGCATGATATTGCTCATTTCAGTTGCATATTGTTTGGTGTTATTCGCATAATGAATACCTACTCGGAAGCGTTTCATTTTATAGCTTATAACTGCATGCATATATTTCACTTATTTATAGTTACTTAACCTTTTTGTTATTTTCCCTTCATAACATATTCTATGTGGAAATGGTTGTGGAATAAGTTCGTAAAAATTATATATTTTCTTAGTATGTTCGTAAGCAGCAAGTTGTTTCATCATGACATTTAAACATAATGCGTAAAGATTAAGGACAAATATTGAATTTCAGTATTATATATATATATATATATAATCATTTCCCTTTATACCCTTAGGGTTAGAGATGCTACATCTCATTATAATTTACAGTATTTTCAGTTTACAATTCACTATTTTTACATGATACACTTTATCTCATTTAGTCCTTTATAAACTTTTTCCATTTGACTCTGTCTTCTGCTAGCCTTTTAGCCTCTGCCCACGATTTCCCCTTCTTCTTTAGGATCTTTTCAATTACTTCGTCCCACGTTTGCTTTGGCCTCCCTCTTTTCCTTTTACCTGGCATTTTGGATTCCCATATCTTCTTTGTTTGTTCTTTTCCTTCCATCCTTTGCAGGTGTCCTCACCATCCTAGTTGTCTACATTCTATAAATTCCTCTATGGACTCAGTATTCAGTTCTTGTCTTATTGCTTCATTCCTAAGTCTGTCTCTCTTGGTAACTCCCAGCACCCTCCTTAGGTACTTCATCTCTGCAGCTCTAATCTTGCTTTTCTCTCTTTCCGACAGCACCCATGATTCACACCCATAAGTGAGGATTGGTCTATATATTGCCTTAAATACCTTCATTTTTGTTTCCTTTCTTATTTCTTTTTTATTTATAAAAGCTTTACTCAGAGCGTAGTATACTTTATTCGTCGCTTCCAGTCTGTTATTTACCTCCACACCTTGGTTGCCTGTCTCTTCTGTTTACTCCCAAATATTTAAAATTATTCACCTGTTCTATTGCTTCCCCTTCAATTCTTACTTCTACTTCTTTCCTTTCTCCGTCTATTACCATTGTTTTTGTTTTTGATTTGTTCAGCCTCATTCCATTTTCCTTCAGCACTTCATTCCACACTTTCAAATTTTCTTTTAAATCTTTTTCGTTGCCTGCTATTAGTGCTACGTCATCCGCGAATGTACATTCTGAGATGTCGACTCTTTCCAAGTTTCTGTATCCCACAAATAAAGTTTTTGTTCTTTGTTTTGCCTCTCTGATTACTTTATCTATAAAGGTGATAAATAACAACGGGCTGAGGCTTCCTCCCTGTCTAACCCCCATCTTCGTATAGAATGTCTCAGATTCTGCATTCTTACTTATTACCCTATTTTTTGTTTTCCGGTAAAGGCATTTAGTTACCCTGATTAATTTCTCGTCTATGTTTTTCTTATTTAAGCATTCCCATATTTTCTCCCTCGGCACTCTGTCGAAGGCCTTTTCCATGTCTATGAAAGCTAGATAGATTGGTTTAGATCTTGCTCTTGCCCTGCTAATGATCTCTTTGATTGTGAACACTTGGTCTTGCGTACTCTTCCCTTGCCTGAACCCGCTTTGCACTTGCAGTATCTTCGGCTCCACTTCCTTCCGCAATCTTCTCTCAATGATTTTTTCGAATAGCTTTAATACTGTGCTCAGTAGGGTTATCCCTCTGTAGTTGTTGCAGTCCATCGTATCTCCTCGTTTGAAAAGTGGTAGTATTAATCCCAATTCCCATTCACATGGTATTTTTTCTTCCTTCCATACTCTATTAAATATCCTCAGTAATGTTTGTCGCCCAGTTATCCCCATATGCTTTATCATCTCCGTCGTAATTCCGTCCCCACCTGGGGCTTTTCCATACTTCAATACTTTCGTTTCTCCTTAGATTTTTTAATACCTCGAAGAACATTTTTTGATTCCCTTTACTATCCTTTTCGAGTTTGTCCCCGAACTCCTTCCATCCCTTTTGCTTAGATTCTCTAACTATCTTCTTGACTTCTTCCCTTTGTTTCTTATATTCTTCGTACTTCTCTTCTGTTTTATTGCTTAAGTATTCTTTCCATTTTCTTTTCTTGATTTTTACCTGTTGTTTAATTTCTTCGGTCCACCAAACCGTTTGTTTCTTGTTACTATTTTCTTTATACGTTCCACATACCTTTTTGGCCGTCTCCACTATTATATTTCTAAACACTTCCCACAAATCTTCCGTTTGTGCACTATTTTCTTCTTTTTTCCTCTTCAATATTTCATATTCTACAACTTCTTCGTATTTTCTCGCTATTTCTTCGTTCCTTAGTTTATAACTTCTTATCGTTTCTTTTCTTTTCTTTAGCTCTTTCTTGTCTTCTTGTGGGTTCTCTTCCCCTTGTTTACATTTAATTTTGCCTACTACCAGAAAATGATCACTTCCAATCTCGAATCCTCTCCTAACCACTAAGTCGTTTATTATTGCTTTACTACTACTCTCTACTATTATGTAATCTATAATGAAAATGAATCCAAATAAAACCAAAGTCATGAGTCACAATGAGGTACAACTAGATATAGAACTCTAAAACACCGAAAATATACGTGAATTGATATCTTGAACACCATATCAAACTAGAAGACGAAAGCCAAATAGCCGAAATCAGGAGAAGAATAATTGACCTTAGTTGGGCAGCCTTTGGACAACTATCATACAATTTTAAAAACACCAAGAGTCTATTAAATTATCCTCGCGCAATTGACCAACTTCAGGGACCGTCACTAAAAACAGTCCTGTGGCTATACACTGCTGTAATCATACCCATACTTTGCTACGGAGTTGTAGTCTGGTGGCCCAGAAGCCGGCAAGCTACCGCGACAAACGAGATCTCATTTGTCCCGAAACTGGCTTGTTTGCGTATTACGGGTGCGATGTATTGCACACCCACACATAGCTACCTTCACTGATGAATCCAAAACAGCAGAAGGAGCAGGAGCAGGTGTCTTGTCGGAAAACCTGGACCTACGCGAAATCATAGCACTAGGCAAACTGACGGTCGTCTTTCAAGCAAAAGTGAATGCTATAATGCAAAGTGGAAACACAATTCTGGAGCGTGGTATCAAAATGAAACAATCAGAAAAGCTAGCGACAATAAGGCGGCCCTACTGGCCCTGAATAAATCCAAAATTGTCTCAGGTGTGGTACTCGAATGCCACCGCGCTCTGGAGCTACCATATAGTAATAATGTCCTAGAACTCAGCTGAGTAAAAGGGCATGCAGGAACATATATGGCAAAGAGCGCATATCGATGCCCTCGCGAGACAAGCCTCGGAACAACCTTTTTGGGGTCCAGAACCAGCAGTTGCGACATTTTGCAAAACATCAAACTATAACATGGAAAGGCCACAAAAGGTAACTTTTAAAAAACAACAGGAAGAGACTGATTTAGAAAACCAATAATCAGAAAGACTTGGAAAGGCCTACATTCAGGAGTAGATGATGACAGATTGAAGTAGAAGAAGACTATTTTATGATAGTTGAAATACTTAAACTTATATACCTATATAGAAATAAAGCTGTGCTTTTTGTTCATACTTCATCATTGTGATCCACGCTTACGCAGTGTCGAAGTGGTTTAAGGCATGGCTACTATTGTACCATGGCACAATAGGGTCTGACCCTGCGGATTACCGTGTTGGGGCGTAACCATGCTTAACCGCCTGATGTACGATGTATGTATGCGTGTAGAACGTTGTTACTTCTCTAGTACGACCCTAACACGAGAAGTACTATTAACTTGAGACCCAATAACTAGTACATCCAAGCCTGAATCTCCTACCACTAAGGTATCCCAGCTCTTAACCTTGGTATTTGCTTTATTTAAAAGTTGCGTCGAATAAAATACCAAACAAGCATATGACTTCCAATACCGCAAAAACAATTTAGCTATTGCAGTATCTTATGATATGTACTGTAGGTTGCCTATTTTTGGAATTCAGGGCTCGTACTATGTGAATCACCTGGTACTGAAAATCGAATATTTTTCATTTAAATAGCTGTAAATAGACATCCGAATTTGTAGTAACAGATAATTGTCTGAACAAGAAGAAGTTCAGAAGTGGAACTAGACAATTGTTGTAACTATATGAAAACTGGAAAATGTATTGGAGGGATTAGAATTTGAATTGAGCCCAACAAATCAATAAACAAGTTAATTAACAGAATATTTAGGATCTTGTGTAAACCTTCGTTGTTCTTCCTTCTGCTTCAATTTAGTTTTGATACTTTAAAAATTCACTTCTATTTTAATTATTGAATTGTAGTAAGCGACATATTATAGTTCGTTTATTTTTTGATCGCCCATCAGTGTTACGTTATAGAAAATTTAAATTTCGTAAAAGCTTCCACTGTTAATAGAAATTTTAATTTCGATTACTGAACGTCGCTAACTGACTGTGAAAATTATTCATGAACTGAAACAACACGTATCGATCAGACGTTCCCACATAACACTCACTGAATATCAACCATATCATACTCCTGCAATATGCAACCTTTAGCATTGCTAATTCACATGTCTATTACTGCCATTCAGAGATTGCATGCAATAAACATGCCAGCAACATGCAAGCAATTTGGGCGATATAACGCAGCTCTACAAGTCTACATTATTCATCTGTTGGAAACCCTCAAACACGCCGCACAATTCAAACTTCTCTGTGGTTGGGGCGTGAAGACCGACGTGGAGAGTGTCGTTCGAAAAATGGAGCTCTTTCCAATTGTCTCACAGGCTGAATTGCAACGATTGCTTTTCGGAGTTTGAATGGGCCCACCCAAATCAATCTTACACCTGCAGCTATTTGAGTTCAATGTTCAATATTGAAGTATCTCCAGACATTTATTTGTGCTCACACGAGCTCGTAGAGGCGGCGTGCAAATAATAGAGCGGTTTGTTCATTGTGACTGAGTTAACTGAATCAGTTGGCGTTACACCCGATTTAATGATACTGTTTGCTGAAAACTTTATATGACAGCAGTGGCGTAACATTCGACTTTATCACAGAATCAGAGGTGTAACTATGAATCACACGGCACGTGGCAACCATTATATAATACAGTTGTTCTCAAAGTGTGGGTTAGGGGAGTCGCGGGAGGATTTTTAAAATAAAAGTAAATGCCTTTTCAACACATTTACTTCTGCCTTTCACAAAGTAAACAAACATAAATCGAACTTAAAATAATAAAATCTTCAATAAATGCAAGAACCTGAACATAAATAACTGTAAACATAAAAACAAGTTGCAAAGTAAAAACATTAATGCCATGTCTTTCAGAAACTAGCCTCTGGGCTCTGTATTCGATACAAACACAATAATATCATTTTCAAGTTCAAGGTGATTTTGTTTTGGTGGCAGTCATAGAAGAGAAACTTAATTCGCACAACGAATTCAATATCCATCTATGGTTGTCATAACTGTTTTGAATTTCTTTGGGGGAAATAGTCAATGAGCTGTTGTTTAAAATTCTGCAAGCTAACTTTCATATCTGCAAACACGTGCTCAGCAATTTATTATATTAGCATTCTTAACTAAGTCTTCCATGAGTTTTTGAACGCACTGAATCAAACTGCCTTCTTCCAACTGAAGGCGACCAAAAATCAAGTTTATTTATAAATCCGTTAATTTTGTCCGTAGCTGATATTAGCTATGTTATGTAAACATTAGCAAGGAAAACCAGCTTAAGAAGCCAAAGGGAACTGGAAAATATGTTCTCATATTCCGGTTTCTCATTTTGCAGGTACGTCAGAAGTTCCGCTTTTAAATGGAAAACTCTTTCTAAGACGTCGAAAGCCATCTTACTTCCGTGTGATGAAGAAGAAGTATAAGAAACCCACGTCTTCAGAATTTTTTCGAAAAATACGAGTCTGCAATGCTTTTCCCTTAATGTATTTTACCACTTTAATGACATTTTTCAAACACAATCTATTTCAGAAGGTGAAGATTTTGATGCAAGAGCTTCTCAATGTAAAAAACAATGTAACCATATAGCATTTGCTATTATCTCTTTTAAGCTAACAATAAGACCATATCATGTCCTAACATAACTTTGGCATCATGGATGTATATAGAAACGCATTTTTCCCAGTCAATCTCGTATTTATTAGTACTTTGTATGGAAGTGTGGATTAAACATTTTTCGATAGTATTGATAGTATTCAAATAATATATTATCTTCAGTAATAACATGTCCAGTATTTTATCTTACAAATGCTATAAATTGGGCACAGTTAGAAATATTCGTGAATTCGTCCATCTGTAATGAGCAGTAATATTTACAACAACTTGTTTTCGAATATCTCCTGCCATGTCACTTATTCTTCTGAGGATAGTATTACTAGAGATGGATATTGCTTTCAGCTTGTCAACCTCTTTTTCACCAACCATTAGCTCGTACTTAACAATGAATATTTGTTATCGGTTTATTGTACTCAACACACAGTCAGCAGTACAGCAGACAATTTTGAAATGATGACTAATCTCATCGCGTTCCGCTTCTTATATAAAGGAAGATGGATTTTCCAGATTATTCCAGCACCCTCCCGAATATGATGAAATTTCCTAAAACACGAACACAAATAAATAAATTGCGCTATTTGGTAATAGAGGACGTCAGTTGGCCGTTTCACCGCTGATGCTGAATACAATTGAGTACCACAAGAGGAGGGGATGTTGGTCAAAAATGGGTCGCGGTTTACACGAACAACTGATTTCCAAATAGATCCCCTTTACATACCATATGTCTCTACAATTTACTTCTCGTATTTTAATAGATGGAAAAATGATTCTTTACGTAAACTTCCAATATTAATGGTGGACTCTCGCGAAGTATAGACTAGAACAGAATAGTTGCATTATATCATTTTGTTATTAAATACAGGCAAACTCCCTTAAAACGAGCTTAGATAGAACGTGGTCCAGGATATGACAAGCGTTATGATGTAACTATTTTGATTTGCATCGTTTACTGTATTGTATTGTTTGCTGTTTGCGTCAAATTGCACAATAAGGATTTCTCCAGAACAACGAAGAAAATAACGAAAAATCTAGTTGTTTTAAACACCAAAAGCGATAACCTGCGACAGAGAATTTTTGCTGGAACGATAAATCTTTACGGAAACGTTAAATGGGGTCAATTTTATCCATATCAAAAGATAAGAGAAACCTCGCGGTATTCTCAACTATATTATTGACTCTTGTATGTAAATAATCCGACTTTAACGTTGAACTTTATTGTGAGAAAATGTTGTAAAAACAAAACTACAAATGCAGGTTGGACCCCACCCTAATTTCACTGAATACAAAACATGTTCACGCCTCGACTGTTCTGCTAAAATCCTTTGTCGAGCGGCAAAACAACCCTACGCGCGATCCTGAAACTCACTTCTTGGAATTCACTTCAAAAGTGCTCTCTGTCCGTCTTAAGTATTGTACTACTACTACTGCTCTACTACTATTCTGCTAGCGCCGCTAATGGAAACACGCCAAACAGTGACAATTCTCGATATTAAAAGTGGCGTAAGATGCGATATTTACAAATTAAAGAAATGAAATGAATCTACCTAATGTCCAGATACGTAAAAACCAGATGAAAGTCACAAAACATAGTTTGATATACAGGGTGTTAATGAATAGCCGGGACAAACTTCTAGGGCTTAAAGTATACATGAAAACAAACATTTTTTGTTAATAAATGTATGGTCAAAAGTGTTTCCTTTCAGGGATAGACCTTCTCAAAGATTCTTTAAGAAGCGCCTAAATGTAGGCAACTCATTTTACTACCTACTATTTGTTTCCATAACGACGGAAATTAATACAAGATAAATAAATCCCTCTTTCCTACTTTTCAAAATCAAATTAAATTTAAAATAAATTACTTAACAAAATCTTTCAAAACTAAGCAATAGAAAAAACTAGAATTACAGAACAAAAATCAACTGTTTGAAAAATGTGCAATAACTAATTCAAAAATTAACAAAATTATAGTAAATGTTCAAAATGTCGCCCCCGGCTTCTGGATGGGCTTTCTTTATCCTGTATTAATTTCCGTCGTTATGGAAACAAATAGTAGGTAGTAAATTGAGTCGCCTACATTTAGGCGCTTCTTAAAGAATCTTTGAGAAGCTCTATCCCCGAAAGGAAACACTTTTGACCATACATTTATTAACAAAAAATGTTTGTTTTCATGTATACTTTAAGCCCTAGAAGTTTGTCCTGGCAATTCATTAACACCCTGTATACTAAAACATTGTAGAGTAATGCTGGTTGCCTATCTAGAAAAGAGTCCTATTTAAAAAATACTTCTATACATATACAGATATTTTTTTAACTTTTTCAAAACTTACAATGACTTTTTTGTTTGTTTCAGGAGGAAATATACTGGAATGGTAGCAAAGAATATGTCTGCAGCATCAAAACCGCATACTGGGTGGAACATTACATCACCGAAGATGTATATTATTGTTCCTACTTCCTCTTCCGGATCATCTTCGTGCATCTGATTCCATGTGTGGCCCTAGTCGTGCTGAATTTTCTGCTTTTCCGCGCCCTTCGCCAGGCGCAACAGCGACGAGACCTGCTGCTGTCAAAAAAGAACCAAAAAAGTGAATGCAAAAAACTAAGAGACTCCAATTGCACAACCTTAATGCTTATTGTGGTCGTCACTGTGTTTCTATGCGTAGAAATACCCCTAGCTGTAGTAACCATTTTACACGTTTTATCGTCAAGTGTGATAAGGGAATTTTTAGACTACTACGTTGCCAACGTTTTGGTATTATTTACCAACTTTTTTATCATCCTCAGTTACCCCATCAACTTTGCCATTTATTGCGGAATGTCTCGACAGTTCAGAGAGACATTCAAGGAACTGTTCATTAGAGGCGCTATTGTTAGCAATAGAAACGGTGGCTCCTCTAGGTATTCTTTGGTGAATGGGCCAAGAACATGCACAAATGAAACCGTTTTGTAAATTCTAGATGAGTTTCTGATTCACTCTGTGAGGAGGACGAAGTAGTAAATCTTAAAGTTCACACGTTAATTATTAGAGGATGCAGAGGATAAGCATAAAAGCAAAGGTGATAGGGAAAAACTGTGGGCTTTGTATTGTCGAACGAAAGTATATTGGATACATACAGTAAATTTCCATTAAAGCACACATTATTTTCCATTTTCACCTTCTGCCTTCATTCTTTACACAATTTGATTTTAAGCAAATTTCCATAATAGTTTTGATTAATTATATACATTCATATTCACTGTTGGTATCAAAATCCATCTCACATATTACAAAATCATGTTTCGAATTATATCTAAAGGCTTATCAAGATATTCTGAAATTTTTTACCTTAACCTCTACACGATATCACATAACCTCAAACATATGAAAGGATGGAAAAATGTAAAAATGTTAAAGCACTGTCTTCCCTGAAACATTACTATTAAGCGAACAAGGAACTAGAAATTCCCAATTGACTTTTAAGTGTGGTTGCTTCTAATTTTCTGTGGGTGCTAGTAACACCTTACGACTTACTGGGAGAGGTACTTTTAACATCCTGTATAATAGGTATATTAAAACTAAGTAAACGTTGACTGTGTATTTGTAAATATGAATTAATAAAAGAGCTGTCTGTTTCGTATAAGGTATTTAAAGAATGTATGATTTGTAAAAACTTACCGGCGCTAAAGTGAAGGCAAATTTGTTACTAAATGTTTCTGCTGTATATAAATGTTTATATGTGTGAACTTCTATAATTTGTAATGTATACTAACAAACATACATAAGGGCGGGAACGTTTATATCAACCAAGTGATGGCCTTATCAAATATTTCCAAAGACGAGAGCCCTACTTTGGAAACATTTGATGACGAAACTGCAACAAAGTTTTCCAAAACATTTTCGCTTTCTAGTTCGTGCTGCAAGCATTTTCACTAGTAGATATCTATATCTTATTCCAAAACATGTTTTGGAAAACTTTAGATAATTAATAACTTTCAATTGAAATGCACAATTATGAGAAAATATTGTATTAAATCTAAAAGATTTGTGTTCTGAATGATAAAGCATATGTGTTTATAAACCTGTTTGATGTTCAATAAACATCCTAATAATGTTGCCTTTCCTACAGCCCTAAAATGTATCTTAAATAAATGTAAAAAAACACAAATTGTGGGTTTTATTAATATGGCGGGTTGCCGACCTCGGCGGTCTAGTGGTTAACACATTTGCCTTTAGATCGAAGGGTCACGGGTTCGAATCCGGCCGAGGTCGGTAAGATTTTTCTGGGGGTGGGACATCTGAAAGTGGGCCTTGTGTCGAATAAGAAGTGCTGTGCCTCTACGATGTGTGTTAAAAATCACTACTGGGGTTGGAAATACCTCGGATAGGCAAAATTGATAGTTAGGGTGTACAATGGGCCCTATATGGCCTAAGTACATAGAAATGAAATACTTTTTAATCGTAGCATCCCTTATTTGGTATTTTTATTATGTTTTTTCTTACTAAAAGCTACGAAATATTCTGCGAGCAAATTTTTCAACAGAGGTTAGCAGCGGAAAAATATGTTTATCCACTCCTACTACGTTCAATAAATATATACAGATATTGTGATGAATTTTGACTCGTTAGCTCGTTGATGTCATTTTTATAAGGATACTCGTGCATTACTATGATGTCTTAGAATTCGGTTTCTTTGTGTTCAGTAATAAAGGGCAGACTAAGACGGAGATAACTTCTTGCTTGATTGGAAACACTGCCAAACTCGTATTTTGATATAAACCTATGACAAAAAGAATTATTGTTAAATATTCTTATTTAAAAGCTTTTATATGTAAAGATATACATATAGAAAGATACTATAACATGCCTCAAACTCAGATTTAAGCTTGGCTCTGATGTTTATTAAGTCACGAAGGAATTTACAGCATTATCGGAAGAATTTGTGAAAATGTGTTTTAGACAATCGTGAAGTACAGAGAGTGTTTTAGAGGTTGATTTAGGATTTGTATAATGTGTTTATAAAGTTAAAACTTGTTTGGACAGTAGCGCCGATGAAATATAAATGTTTTTATATTTATTATTTATCTGTCAAAATATGAATTCCAATTTTGTAATTTGATCCAAGTATCCACTGGTTATATTTGTGTAATTATGGCATCGTTGTTAAGGAGATGTTATCCGTTGTTAAGAAGTTTGTTGATAAAACAACGACAGAGCAATTTTGTAATTTGGTGTGAACACACGCATTTACTCCTTGCTTTAAAAAAAATTAAATTAATTAATATTGCTTATGTTAATAAAGTATTTGTTTCGTACAATAATTATAAAAACGAGTTTCCTTAAAGAACGAGTAAGTTCGTTTTACTTACAAAGTTAATATTCAAAAAGTGAATCCCCTTCGAAGTTTGGAGATTTAGTGTCTGCACGTCGGAATTTGGAACGTTGCAGAGTGAGCTGCTGTGAAGGTCAACGACGAACCTAAGAAAATATTTACATTTGAATGAAGATATTGCCTAATAAAAGGTAAAATAATTATTACGTACCTATTCAGGAAGCACGAGAGTACCAGAGAACAGAAGAAAACACCACCAAATAATGTTTAAAACTATTTGAAATTTGTTTAAGAGTTTTGTAAGGCATTTTTAGGTTAATACGCATAACGGCTGACATGTAGAACCAACTGAAATTCGCTGCGTATTTGGTAATCCTTTTTAAATGTCAGTTTCCTCTTAGAATTCCAAAACGTTATAGGACCGACTTTTGGGATTTGAGTAATCTTGTTCGAAAAACTAGTTGGCGACAAGTTTTAAATTTGTCACCTGGCGGTCATTTATTCTTAGGTTTTGAGATTTGTGGAGTTGAATCAGCTGTCTCAGTACTAGACATACAACGACAGCTGATACCCAGAGAGAAATCATCCAGATGTCCGAAACTCTATGGGCTACCAAAAGTACACAACAACCAACGGTACAAACAAATAGAAGGCGCACCAATGGGTTCTCCGCTATCCCCAGGCATAACGAATCTATTCATGGAAAACCTAGAACAAAAAGCACTAGAAACAACAGTACACAAACCCATACTCTGACTACGATATGTAAACCACACTTTTGCTATTTGGCAACATGAAGAGGCACATATTAACAACTTCCTGGACCATCTAAAAAGTCTCCACCCGAAAATCAAATTCACGATGGAAATGGAATCAGAAAACCAACTACCGTTCCTGGATGTTTTGGCCAAAAAGAAATCGGACGGAAACCTGGGCCGCACGGTGTACCGGAAACCCACTCATACAGACCGCTATCTCAATGCGGAGTCACACCACCATCCGGCACAACTTCGATCAGTGGTTAAAACCCTGGTCACCCGTTCTGAAAGACTCGCAGACCCAGAAAACATAGACCAAGAAATGAAGAAACTCCGAAAAGCTCTGCAACAAAATGGCTTCAAGAATCAAACCATCAATGATACACTTAAGCCCAGCCGAGTTAAGCCACAGGATGAAAAATAACAACCTACATCCAAAGCCCACCTGCCATACGTCAAAGGAACAACAGACAGAATCTCTAGAATTCTACGAAGACACAATGTGGAAACAACATTCACAGCCAACAGAAAGATCAGCTCCATTCTACTAAACCCCAAAACAAGGATACCCCTGGAGCATCAAGGTGTCTACGAAAGTCCTTGCCAGGACTGCGATCAAACATACATACGCCAAACAAATAGACGAGTCAATGTGAGAAAAGAAGAACACGAAAATACCGTACGAAAGAACGAGAAGACTTCATCACTGGCACAACACCTTTACACCTAAGCACATCATCCCACAAAATTGCTTTCGAAAACACCAAAGTACTAGCCAACATAGGACATCTGAAATCAAAAATAATAAGGGAAGCAATAGAAATCGAGGAACACCCAAGAAACATAAATTCTCGTGATGACACCCAAAGACTACCACC
>JABXWE010014356.1:0-36357 GCA_014611495.1 Limonius californicus
AAATTATCTTATTCTAGGACTTATAGTAGGGGGTTAGTAAACACTGGTGATTGGTTAGTAGAATTGTTTCTTTGTCGGCAGTGCAGTGTCGGTGACGGATGCCCATCTGGTTACTGGGGTAATAAAATGTCATAATTTACAAGGGCGGTCACCACTTTGGTGAACCCAAATTGGAAATGGAACGCACGTGTTCAGACAGAAAGAAAAAACTAAACTTAATTAGAAAAGGTTCCATGGAAAACAAACGAATATTGGGAATATTCTAGGTTTAGAGTAAATAAATCTATGGTGGTTTAGGAAAATGGGAACCCCCTTCATCTGGTAGCAACATAAATGGAATTTAGGGATCTGGTAGTTCAGGCTGACACGGATGCAAATTTCATGGTAAGAATTTATTCCACGTAGTCCTGACAAGAATTACGCGAAAAGTGAGAATAGCTGCTGGCTCGTTTTAAATGTTACGACTCATAATACAAGTATGTGTTTACAAGCCCAACAAGTACTGCGCTCGTGTAAACATTAGCTCGACATATTGAGTATTGACACAGTAGAAGCGCGTTCAGTTACAAATTCGAAAATGAAAATAAAATGAAGCAGTGAAGTATGCAGCGAAACCAGTTTGGCCTGCAGTATGAATGGGATTATACACAACGTTTTAATGTATATTATCATTGACTCGCGCACCAACAGTTACTTTGTAATCAACCAAAGGCATGAGTCACACCGCAAAAAAGCCAAGAATACTTGTCACGCCATATTTCGACAAATTCGTGGGTTTACTCGATATCGCGCGAAATTTATATAACTGGCAATAATGGAAAACGTGTGTTTCGACATATTTTTCTGAATCCTACATATCTCTCCATATCTATTTCCAACGAATCACTTAAAACTCTACAATTTAATTATACCACTTAGAGGAGAGCTTAGCTGTAATTGTTTCATTAAAGAAGGCCGCAACAACAGAGAGATAAGTATTTATTATTCCTTAAATTTCCGGGCTTTTGTTGATACGTCTTATCTGGCACCTTTTATTTTGAAAACAATACCACTAAACTTTGATAAGATCGGGCTTACCAAGCTTAACCTGGGCATGAGAGGCAGAGGTGAGCACATAACTAGGGCACTTTTACTCATTTTCCTCAATATCCGGCCTTACTCATTCATCACGAAATAAGCGCATCGCGCCCAGCAAACGGTCGGCAAGTTAGCAGAAAAACGTGCGATAATTGAGGCTTGGATATTTAAATTGCCTTCCGAATGGGCTAGTGCGCTAATTGGGCGAGATTTAGGAATATTAGTGTAATTTATTAGAAGCTGATAAAGCTTTCTCTATTCGTAAAATGTGGATCAATTATCGCGGGAATATTTGCCAATTAGTAGTTCTTAAATAATTCAAAAGCATTGCAGAGAAAGTGTTCGATATAATTGGTAAATCGACTTAAAACTTATAATAATTTTAGCGTAGGATATGGACGTGGGTTCTCCTGCTCGGATTATTAATTCTTGTGCTCTGAATATGCAACGGTAGAAGGTAGAACGAATGAAAGGAATTGGAATGAAAATCAAAAACATGTGTTGCAATCCATAGCTTAAGAGATCCATCATAAGATTCTAGATAAGCTCATGTTTGAATTGTTTTGTTGATGTCGAAAATAGCTCCTCTATTTAACACTAAAGTAAACCAACCGAAAGGCTGTACAATTACAGTCAGTTAACAGGAAAAATCACTAGAAAAATCGAGAAACTGCATCCAATGGAACACTGTTCATAAAAGACATTGGAAAAATCGCCAAAGAAAAATATTCTGCGAGAATTTCTGAATAAGACTGGAACCGACTGGAAGACAATACATATACAGTCAATTAACGGAAAAATCACTAGAAAAAACGAGAACCAGCATCGAAATCCAAATAATGGAAAACTGCACAGGAAACAATGCATTAAAAGAGATTGAAAATTACGCCAATGAGAAATATTCTGCCATATGTATGCATGTATATCATCAAATATGTAGTTAAAGTAAGTGGGCGATTCAATGTTCGTGTACAAATATGCACCTGGAACTGGAAACGACTGAAGAAAATATACAGCCAGCTAACGACAAAATCACTGGCGAAAACTGACAAACAGCATCCAAATGTAACTCATGGAAAACTGTTATAGGGAAAAATTAGTTAAAAGATATTGTAGGTTTTTCCAACGAGAACTGTTCTGCGAATAAGAACTATTTACAGGGTGGATTTACTTTTAATTTATAGCGGTGACATTAAAATGTTGCATTTGCACTAAACATCCAAAAAAACCTGTGTTGAGAATTCAGTATACATTACAATAAGCACAGTTAAAATAACTGGGCGTTTCAATATTCGTGTGCAAAATATGCATCTATAAAGGATGTCACAATTTCACTTGATTTAACTAGAACCGACTGGCAAAATATACAGCCAGCCCACGGAAAAAAATCACTGGCAAGAACTGACGAACAGCAACTAAATGTAACTCGTGGAAAACTGTTATAGAGAAAAATTAGTTAAAAGATATTGTAGCTATTGCCAACGAGAACTATTCTGCGAATAAGAACTATTTACAGGGTGGATATTTTTTCTTGGAATTATGGCGGTGATATCTAAATGTTGCAATTGCACTAAAAATCCAAATAAACGTGTATTGAGAATTCGGTATACATTACCATAAGTACAGTTAAAATAACTAGGCATTTCAATATTCGTGTACAAAATATGCATCTATAAAGGGTGTCACAATTTCACTTGATTTAACTGGAACCGACTGGAAAAAATATACAGCCAGCTCACGGAAAGAAAATCACTGGCAAAAACTGACGAACAGCAACTAAATGTAACTCGTGGAAAACTGTTATAGAGAAAAATTAGTTAAAAGGTATTGTAGCTATTGCCAACGAGAACTATTCTGCGAATAAGAACTATTTACAGGGTGGATATTTTTTCTTGGAATTATGGCGGTGATATCTAAATGTTGCAATTGCACTAAAAATCCAAATAAACGTGTGTTGAGAATTCGGTATACATTACCATAAGTACAGTTAAAATAACTAGGCATTTCAATATTCGTGTACAAAATATGCATCTATAAAGGGTGTCACAATTTCACTTGATTTAACTGGAACCGACTGGAAAAAATACAGCCAGCTCACGGAAAAAAATCACTGGCAAAAACTGACGAACAGCAACTAAATGTAACTCGTGGAAAACTGTTATAGAGAAAAATTAGTTAAAAGATATTGTACTATTGCCAACGAGAACTATTCTGCGAATAAGAACTATTTACAGGGTGGATATTTTTTTTTTGGAATTATGGCGGTGACATCTAAATGTTGCAATTGCACTAAAAATCCAAATAAACGTGTGTTGAGAATTCGGTATACATTACCATAAGTACAGTTAAAATAACTAGGCATTTCAATATTCGTGTACAAAATATGCATCTATAAAGGGTGTCACAATTTCACTTGATTTAACTGGAACCGACTGGAAAAAATATACAGCCAGCTCACGGAAAAAAAATCACTGGCAAAAACTGATGAACAACAACTAAATGTAACTGAAAACTGTTATAGAGAAAAATTAGTTAAAAGATATTGTAGCTATTGCCAACGAGAACTATTCTATGAATAAGAACTATTTACAGGGTGGATATTTTTTTTGGAATTATGGCGGTGACATCTAAATGTTGCAATTGCCCTAAAAATTCAAATAAACGTGTGTTGAGAATTCAATATACACTATCATATGTATAGTTAGAATAACTGGGTGCTCCAGTGTTCGTGTATTAAATATGCACCTAACTAGAACCGACTGGAAGACAATATACAGTCAGTTAACGGAAAAATCGCTAGAAGAAACGAGAAACAGTATACAAAAGTAAATAATGGAAAACTGTTATTGGTAAAATTCATTGAAAGAGCTTCAAAATAACGCAATTGATAAATATTCTGCCAAACATGGCAAATAAAAACTATATACAGTTGCGGTTTTTCGGAATTATGGCTTTCATGTTAAATTGTTGTAATTGCAATAAAAATCCAAAAAACTTGTGTAATAGAATTAATTATATATTATCAAAAGTACAGTTAAAATAAGTGGGCGTTTCAATGTTCGTGTACAAAATATGCACCTGTACAGGGTGTTACTATAGATGTAACTGGAACCGACTGGAGAAAATATACAGCCAGCTAACGGAAAAAATCACTGGCAAAAACTGACGAATATCATCTAAATGTAACTCATGGAAACCTGTTATGGGGAAAAGTAATTAAGAGATATTGTAGCTATTCCCAATGAGAACTATTCTGTGAATAAGAACTATTTACAGGGTGGATTTAATTTTAATTGATAGCGGTGACATTAAAATGTTGCATTTGCACTAAAAATCCAAATAAACGTGTGTTGAGACATGAATCTATATTAACATATGTATTAGTTAAAATAACTGGGCTTTCAGTGTTCGTGTACAAAATATGCACCTATATGGGGTATGACACATTTTCGCTTGATTTAACTGGAACCGACTGGAGAAAATATACAGCCAGTTAGCGGAAAAAATCACTGACAAAAACTGACAAACAGCATCTAAATGTAACTCATGGAAAACCGTTGCGCAGAAATGTAATTAAAAGATATTGTAGGTATTGCCAATGAAAACTATTCGGCGAAGATGAACTATTTACAGGGTGGATGTTTTTCTAATTATGGCACTGACATTCAAACATTGCAATTGCAGTAAAAATCTAAATAAACGTATGTATAGAATTAATTATATATTATCAAACGTTTAGTTAAAATAAATTGACGTTTCAATGTTCTTGTACAAATAATGCACCCACACAGGGTATCACAATTTTACTATATACCTAACTACAACCAACTGGAAGACAACATATAATCAATTAGCGGAAAAATCAATAAAAATAAACTGAAAAACAGCACCCAAATGTTAATCATGATAAACTGTTATGCGAAAACATCATTAAAATGGATTCAAAATATTTACAAAGTGGAGTTTTTTGAAATTATGGCGTTAATATTAAAATGTTGCAATGCGCTTTTCAATGTACAAAAAATGCATCTTTACAGGGTGTTAATTTCACTATACCCCAAAGTGATCATAACAGCTTACTGTTAGTGTTTTCCCACGCTTACTATTATTGAAAAATTACATGCTACTTTACAATGGAGCATACTGAATGTTTTTTCGTTTTTGGTTACCAGGCAACTTGATGCTAAAAATATTTGCGATTTTGAAATATCGAACCAGTTTCTTGGTTAATTTTGAAAAATGTTACGATAAAAATTGGCCTTTTTTAATTAAGCTCAACTGCTATTTCTTAAAACCAAGAGTGCGACAAATAATAATTTCTCTCCAATTTTAAACATACATTTTAATTTTTCAAAGCGAGTAGACATTTGGACGTAAATTTCTAAATTTCCGTAAAACGTTAATTCTAGAATAGCCTATATATTCGAAAATAACAATTCCCGAATTAAATTGATCGATAAGCTCAGAAGCCCTTGCCGAATCAGAAACTTCAACTACATATAGTGTTCTACCTAAAATAACAAAGTATTTATTTGGGAAACGAATATAACTTGATATAGGTATCTAAGACTTTGGGAGTAATTGCCTAGTTAGTATTAGTATTTACGTACTTATTTATTGCCGAAATCAACCCATAGAACTAATAAATGATACCAAATACTAATTTGCTATATGTATTCGTAAAACAACTTTTTATAGACCAATTATTGTAAAGTATATTGCAGCCTTTTCTAGATTTGCTGTTATAAAAACTGTTTCTATGATGCAAAATTTTATGTTTTTAGTTTTGTACATATTCTGTCTAATAGGACAAATGCCAGGGTCTTATATTTTACTATACAATACTAAACCGAGATGATACAAAGGACAAGAAAAGGTTGTTAGCCTACCTGGAAAGAGATTCGGAGTACCTTTGATGGCGTAGCGTAGCGTAGTTTCAAAACCAAACGCTCTAATCACTACGCCACCGAGTTATGGGTCTAAATTAATATGTACTTACCCATATTTATGTGCAATTAAAAGAAATATTTAAAGAATCATAAAAAACCTGAACTATTATATTAACAATTAGAAGAATACATAATTAAAACGATATTTATAATATTTAAGAAAAATAATAAATTATACAGAACGTTGATTCCAATATTCCTAAAGCAATTATATTAACGTACGGTGCTGATTAATGTTTGAACATTTAATGCACATCGAAATACAGACAAGGTGCTAAAAATTAGAAAATTGCGATACCCTTGAAAACGACGTCTTTACTAATTTTAAAAATGCTTATAAAAGATTTTTTAGATAAAAGTTCCTCTTTTTTAATCAAAACCTTACAAATCTGACTCAAGATTCGAATCTACTATGTAACAGAACTAATAGAGCGATGAATTGCAATTTTTCAGCAGTTATAAACACTCAAACAAATTTTTCAAATTTAGTGAACTTTCACAAGTCAAAAATCTTAAAATTAAAAAAAAATCTCTAATTTAGTCGGCCAATAAACTCAGAAGCTCTGTAGAATCAAAAACTTCTAAAATATACAGAGTATTCTAACTTGAATAACAAAGTAGGTTATTAAATATCAGAAACGAATTATGTATATTTGTTCACCACGGTCTTTTGCTCAAACAATATAATTTTCATGATGATATCTATAAGAGTTTCGGAGTAATTATCTAGTTGGTATTAGTACAAGTAATCAGTATTTGTTATAAACTATTACGAGGAACTGCCATTCATTTAAAGACCATTAGGCAATTATGTGGTACATTATACACGCAGACGACATATTTTTTAGTTTCTATCATACTTCCATGTTTCAAAATTTTATGTTTTTAGTTTTGTATATATATTACGAAGACTGTCATATAATGTGTTATCCAGTATACTAAACCAAAACACACAGAAGGCAAGAAAAGGTCCCTAGTCTACCTGGAAATAGAGTCGGAGTACCTTTGATAGCGTAAAGTAGCGTAGTTTCAAACTCAAACGCTCCAATCACTACGCCACTACGCTGCGACGTATGCTATAAAAACAAATATCTCAATATGATTAAAAGAATATACAGCAAAAACGATGCTTTTCAATTATATATTTACTACATATAGGTAATAAAATTAATAAATTTTACGAAACGTAGATTCCCAATATTCCAACGGACAGTACTTATTAATACATATATACAACATACAGACAAGATATTTTAACATTTAAGGATAGTTTTGCACACGAATTACGAAGGATAGCTACTGTGAAAGTCATTTGAAATTCCATCTAATTCCAGACTCAGTTGTCACAAAAGGTAAAGAAGTGTTATTAGTCCATCTGGGAGTAAAATGCGCGTAACTTTAGTAGCGTAGTTTCAATTCCAAACGCTAAGACCACTACGCTACTGCCGACCAGACACACACATTAATGTGCCAAAACGAGGATTACAAAAATAGGCATCAATGTAAATAGGAATTCATTGTTAATATCTTCTTATCCAAAAATGGTGTCATATGGCAATATACATGGGGATAACAACATTTTGGAAACTAATACCAAATATTCAAATTGGATGTAGGTAACTCTGGCCTTTACCATTATTAAGTAGTGAATATGAATTGCTTGATTGATTATTTTGACCAAAAATCCAATTTGAAACAAATCCTAAAAACACACTTTATACAGTTTGCTCAGAAAGGTGTAAACTACGTGCTTATCCTACAAACAATGACAGTCAATAGATTCGTCAGTGTCAACAAAAATATGTCGCCACTGTGTAAATAAAGACAAATCCAAGCAAAGCCTCACCCTTTCTAATCCAGGATAAACGATCTCTCTTTTCCCATTGCTGTTTCTAAAATTTAATGTCACTTTAAAGACTATGCATTTACGAACCTCTTGGCTAAGGGAAACCATTCTGTTTAGGTTAAATCTAATGAGGTTGCAGGCAGATATATTGTGTGCACCTCAGGAACTAATCTCTCCGCAAAAATACCTTTATGTTTAGAAATCGGATATTCTCGTTAATTGTTTAGGAAACTACCATTCAAAGAAAAATTAGGAATAACCACAACAGGAAAATTTAAAAATCTAATACAAAGCAATTAGGAATAACCATAGCTGGAAAATCTACAAATTAAACTTGACCAATTAGAAATATCCATAGTAATTACTAATTAGCATGACCTTAACAGTCGTCCTAAATTAATTAATTTGTCCATAATGTCATGGTTTTTCTTATAGTTGGATTTGTAAACAGAACTGGAGGAAGCTCTTATAGTATTGAATAGAACTATCAAATGTGTAGTTGGATTAAACGACTTTAAAAAGATGTTTTTTGGGGCATTTGAATGTGAATACTAACATTATTCAGACAAACAAAAAAATATTAAGAACTAATTCGTACGTCATTTGGTTTTATTTGTAATAAACCTATTTATATTAGTATTTATTGTGATTTTACTGTTGATATTATTATTTCCTCAAAAACATTTCCATACACATCTATTTATTGGTTTGATGTCCCGTATCCACCCTGTAAATACGATTCGCATATTATGGTACAGCCTGTATGTAAGATATAAGGTAAATCCTTCAGTTTACTGTTTTGAAACTGATGTCAGTAAATTATCTAACAGCCAAAAACATGTCAGTAAACCTACATCGCGCAATTAATACTTTTCTCTCCAATTTGCGAAGCTATCTGACAAATTTCCTTTTAAATCGTTGCTAAGTGGAATTGGCATTTCGAAAGGATTGCAAAAGTAGAGAAGAGATCTAGTAAAACCCGAAGATATGACGGCAAAATCTGGTTTTACTTCACGTTTTATGCTTAACTTGTGACTGACTTAATGGCTGGTGCTGTAATAAAAATTAAATAACGCCACTAAGATTAAAAAGATTACATAAAGCGGGCTTAAAAAATATTTGTGTAGCGAAAGAAAAATTCCTTCGATTTTGTTTGCTAAAAATAAATCCTTTTTAATATATCAATAAATCACTGTTTATTTCCATTTCCAAAGCATGATTTAAACCCTTTGATACTGCAAATTATAAGAAATATTTGTATTACACATCGACAGTTTTAGACTCTAATTTCAGAATTGTCCACTCTCTCATGTCCCATGGGACCAAAAATAATCACAGGGTGCTACCCTTCACAATAAGCATCGAACTTACTTCACATAAGGCCACCCCTGTTTCCAATCTATCCATGAAATTATCTACGGTGATCCTCAGATGGGGATAAAGGGTGAGGAACCATTCGGCCAGATCCTCCTTCATGGCATATAAATACTCTTCACTTGATTTAAAGGGCCTGAAGGGCCGGGCCTCTAACAACACCCCCGACATTTTAAATTTATTCGTTTAAACAATTAAGAGTTCTTTTAAAAGGCAATGTTTATAAATAAATTTCCGGTCAATTATTATGTTAAATTATAACAAATGATTAAAATAATTTGGAAGGGCTTCATTTTAATTTTCCTGCTTATTTTTTTAAATTATATTTCTATCGATATTGTTTCAATACAAATTCGATTATCGCCGACACGTCACTTTTAATTTAAATACAATTAATTAACTTGGCTACAATTCTAAAAGCTCGTTAAAAAAATTAAAAACAATCATTGCACAAATTATAAACAAATCGCAATTGTAGCACTATCCCATAACACACTGCAATATCACAACAACTCTATTGTCCAACTGATTTGGTACCAGACGATAAGTTCTAATTGTTTCTATTTTTATATATTTAATTAAACTAAACCTGTAGCGCAGCGATAAGACATACATACACTCCCTCTCGAAATCCGAGGAGAACTAAACAAGCAAACTAGAGACCACAACCGATAAGCCAGCCCAATTGCAGCCGTGCTCGTGATGGGCCGCAAGTTGGCCGTGGGAGGGAAAAGGATGAGGCGTGCGAGAGAAAAGGATGGCTTCGTTTTCCCTATCGACAAAGGCCGAGGACCGGTTAAAATATAAAAGTTTAACAATTGGTCGGTATTATTGCAGTAACAATAATAATAATTGAAAAATATTAATTCGATTAGTGCAGCTATTGTGACTGACTATTGACCCGATATTTGGTAAATTTGTAGTTTTATTGCTGTGTTTACTGTGCGCAGGACACGAAGAGCACGTGGCAACTCAAAATCGATAAGAATGAAGTACATCTCTGTCTTCTGTGGTCTTACCGGCATTTGCGATTTTTCTTTCTTTGCAAAAAAATCACTTTTCCTTTCAGTAGAGGTTCTAAATGTCTTTGAGCTTTCCATTCTATACCATCAGATTTAAAAAAAACTCAAAAGGTTCTAGAATAAAAGAAAAAACCTGTACTGCAGAAACGAACGTAGAAAATGAATTATTCAAAAATGGCTAAGGATTAATACTTGGAAGATTTTGCCTTTATGGCTTAACACCGATCTCAAAAAAACTACCTTACACCAATATCAAAAAATCATTCATTAAAATCTTAACTTGATTATTAATTGGATTTAAGAGTTCTTATCATCCACACATTTTAATTGTGTACATAAACTTATTATGTTATGCAAATATATATGGATTAGGAAACAGAAAGTAATTAATTTGTTATAAAAATGTAGGTAAATCTTTGAGGGATATAACACATTTCATCTATAAAATCGCAGCTATTGTAGGTTTAGCTACCGAAAAAAGACTTCAAGTCAAACTAATGCTTAAATTAATTACAAAAAGAAAGAAAATTTTTAAAATTGTATTAAACAATTAAAGATTACAGTTAAGAACAATTAAAAAAATAATTTTCATACATACAGAAATTTTAATTAAATGAATATTAATACGAATTTGCCCAAACTGTAAATCAAACTTATACTTAAGTTCATTACAAAGACAAAAAATTAATATATCTAAAAAACAATATTGTAAAATAACATTACATTTTAAGAACATATAAAAAAATATTTCCTATACACAAGTAGTAATTTAAAGCAATGTATTGCTATTGGGTCAACAAAGATCTTAATTTAAAATTGGTCTGAAAACATTTAACATAAAAAAAATGTATTATATAGTAGGTTGTAATAATTGTAAGCACTAACTAATTACAAAAATGTGTGAGTATAAATTACTAGTTGAAATCTTTATATTTAATCTTCACAAACCGAGTAGGATGACATCTACTTAATTGTCTCCCTAAGAAAGTGCTGATATCTTTTAAATTTACAGCTGTAATTATTCAAATAATGTAAGTAGGTATTCCGTTGTCCCAATGGTCGTCTGCTGTTTGGGTTGCCTATTCACAAGGCAAGCACGAATGTTCTGCTTTACAATATTAAATACTTCATATCATGAATATTACATATATTAACATAAACAGAAGTCTATTTCTAAATAGGTAATTGCCTACAGGCACAGAATTATGAAAGGAGCCACATTTTTGCAACTATGAAATATTTAAAAGTGGAATCACTATCTCTGTAATTCTTTAACATATAAATTATAAATTTATACTACATATGTATATTATGTGTTTTACTCTAATCAAATGTAATTTCTTTATGATTCACACACACAATAACCTTTCGCAATGTTTCAATTCATAATACTGTTAGACGAGAATATTGTAACGAGATTTATTGTAGCACAGAATAATTCTCCTCTACCATCAAATATTACAAAATTATATACACTCTGTTGATTAATAAAGCCACGCATACAGAGGCTGCCTAAAACCTAACAAAACAACTGGATATATATATATATATATATATATATTGCGGTTTCTAAATCATTGCTGACGTCTTCCGCATCCCAATCTCCATGTTTTCTTGTCTTCCCAGTCATTTTCATTTAAATTTCTCTTTTCCATGGCAACTTTAACTCCACTTTCCCAGGTTGTTTTAGTCGGCTACGTCTTCGTCTTCGTTCGGGAATCCACTCCCACATCTTCCTTGGCCATCTTTCTTCTCCCATACGTTTCATGTGGCCGTACCACAGTAACCTTTTTGCTTCTATGGTTGTTACTATATCTATGTCCACTTCTGCTCGTCTTTGTTAATCCACAGCTTCGGCGCCAGTAGTCCATCTCCATTGCTTTCAATTTTTGTTCTTGTCTTTTTGTAATGCTCTATTTACTACAACTGGATGTAAAGGTAATATATAGGGTGGCCCGCATTAACGAAACAGACATTTTGTGACGCTAAACTTCAATCCTTCGAAAAACGCCCGGATGGTTCCAATGGGACATGTTAACCGTTATTTCTGTTCACCTACCTTTAACCCCAAAATTGGGTTGACTTTCACCTTGAAACGTTTTAATTGCGGAAGTATTAGAAGACATCATCATCAATCCATCTGCGTCCACGGTTGGACATGTGTTCTTCCATTTCCTCCTGTCTTGTGCCAAGTTGATCTAATTTCCCGCCACTCTTCTAATGTCATCTAACCGTCTTATGGGGGGTCGCCCTCTGTTTCTTTTGAATTGCCGGGGTCGCCATGTCAATATTTTCTTTGTCCATCTGTTATCTTTGGTTCTCGCAAGGTGTCTTGTCCAATTCCTTTTTAAATTGGTTATGCGTTCTACTATGTCTACAATTCCCGTTGTTTCTTTTAACCATTCATTTGGTTTCTTTTGTCTCTTCTGGTTACGCCTGGTTACGATCATCGATCGTTCCATTGCCCTTTGAGAAATTTTTAGTTTATTCACTGTTCTCTTGTTAGAGTTAAGGTTTCGGTTCCATAGGTTATAACGGGCATCGCTCATTGTTCGTAAAGTTTTCGTTTTAAGCATATATTGGATACTGGCCTCTTAATATATGTCTTAATCTACCAAAAGCCGCCCATCCTAGACTTATCCTTCTGGTAATTTCACGTTTGATTATCTCTGTCGATTGTAATGATATGTCCAAGATATTTCAACTTCTTCAATTTCTTCCTCGCCAACCATTATCCTCCCTCCTAAGGCAAAGTTCGTCATAATTTTTGTTTTTGACATGTTCATTTTTAGGCTTATTTTCTCTGAAGCATTTTTAAGTGGTTGTAACATTTCTTTAGCATCCTTGAGGTTATCAGATATTATCACGATATCATCTGCAAATCGTAGATGATTGATTCTTTCCCCTTTAGATTCGCATATCTATAGTCAATCCTACTTTCCGACAACGCTTTTATTATGGCCCATATCTCTAAGGAGTCGAAGGCTTTTTCATAGTCGGTAAATACTAATACCAATGGTAAATTATATTTGACAATTTTCTCAACCAGGGTCTTGTTTACTTGCAAATGATCATTTGTACCATATCCTGAACGGAATCCTGCTTGTTCTCGTGGCTGTAAAAAGTCGGGTTTTGTTGTTAGTCTCTTTGGTTATTATTTTCGTGAAAAGCTTAGGTATACAAATGTGTTAATAAGCTGTAGTTTTCTAGGCAAGTAACGTTTCCGTTCTTATACAGGGTGTATCATTAATATTGCGAAGGGTGAGATTCCTTGCATAAAAATAAGAATAAAAGTTCATATAAACATGTTTCCTAAAACGCCTCGTTGCCGAGATACAGGGTGTTGAATATTATGCAATTGAAAATAAAACTTTTTTGTTTCCTCTGCATCATCACTTGTCGGATCACTCTATCGAGAGTGCCATTGACTTTTCATATGAGAGTCGTTACTTTACAGCGATTTGACAGTTGTTAGGTTTGTTTTTCAAAATGAATTACGCAAATAGTGAAATGTGCGATATGCATTTTTGTTACGGTCTTGCCAACGGTTATTCATTAGCAGCCAGGCGTCTTTATGAAGAAAAATACCCTAATCGTGTAATACCACATCATTCGATATTTTCTCGTCTGCATCAACGTCTTAGAGAAACTGGAAGTTTTTGAAAACTTGCCGCTGAAAATGGGCGACCTCGCACAGCAGCAACTGTACAAGTGGAAGAAGAGGTGCTCCACGAAATTCCTACTACAAGTACCAGGAAGATTGCTGCAAATCTAAATGTCAGTCATATGACAGTTTTCCGGATATTGAAGAATCAACTTTTATACCCCTATCACATTCAACGAGTGCAGGCACTTTTACCAACTGATTTTCTTCCAAGAGTAACTTTTTGTCGATGGATGCAACAAAAATTGCTGAAAATCCACAGTTCGTTGCAGAAATACTGTTCACTGATGAGGCAAATTTTTCCAGAGAAGCCATAATGAATTTCCACAACAATCACCAATGGGCTGATGAGAACCCACATGCAATAAGAGCAGGCCGCCATCAACATCAGTTTTCAGTGAATGTATGGATCGGAATTGATAGGTCCATTCTTTTTACCAGCGAGCTTAACTGGAGCAATTTATCGCCATTTTCTTGAAGAGGAGCTGCCGATGCTATTGGAAGACGTCCTACTGCCATTAAGATTACAAATGTATTTCATGCACGATGGAGCTCCGCCTCATTTCAGTTTAGTTGCTCGAGAATATTTGAACACTGTGTACCCAAACCGTTGGATAGGTCGAGGAGGCATACAACCCTGGCCTGCGCGATCTCCGGACTTAAATCCATTGGATTCTTTCCTCTGGGGTCACCTTAAACATTTGGTTTATACGAACCCGATTGAAACGCTCGAGGAATTAAGAAATCGTATAATAGCAGCTTGTCAAACAATTCGTCACACACCCGGAATTTTGAACGTGTTCGCCAATCAATGCGTCGCAGATTAGAAGCCTGTATTGATGTTGGGGGTAGTCATTTTCAACAACTGTTATAACTTATTGTTGTTGTTGCTATTGTTGTTTACATGGCATTATTGTCCTATTGTTAATTGCATTATATTCAACGCCCTGTATCTCGGAAACGAGGCATTTTTGGAAACTTGTTTATATGAACTTTTATTCTTATTTTTATGCAAGGTATCTCACCCTGAATTTTTTCGCAATATTAATGATACACCCTGTATATTGTATATATATATATATATATATATTATATATATTATATATATTATATATTATTTAAAGCAATAATAGAAAATATTGCTTCAAATAATATACTTAAAAAAAGTTGCACACATTTACTTAATCTTATTTTATTTATAATTATACAGTATTTGGTTTGATTGACCCATCGAACTTCAGTAATATACAATTTTTTCTTTCTTTTTTTAATTTTTACGTATTAAATTGACAAAACTTTGTTAAATACTGACTGACTGGACGTGTACCATTGTGTCTATTCAAACTTCTAACGCAGTTAAATTTTAGAAGACTAGCGGGTTCCGCACTTGAAATCCATAGCTGACCAGAAGTAGTTACGATGGCGTTTGAACTCCCAACAAATAAATGTAATATCTTTGCCTAAACAGAATATATTCATAGGAAGTAAAAACGGGTGACCAGCTAATTTTACAAAACATTATCTAGAAGAATATGAGGTTATAATTTATTGGTATAATGCACAAGTTCTGCTTATAATTAGTTAAGCTTATTAAAATTGTATGAATACAGCAAGACCCCCATTTAACGCTCCCCCTATTAATATTAATTCGATAAAACGGTTTTTCTCCGAACCCTAAGCGTTAAGTTATTCCAAAACCAGCTATAATTCCCCCAAACCCTAAATCTATGGTTGTCCCGTGCATTTGTTTTTCCCGTACATCGTATAACGTCACCGACAATAGATAAAGGCCCGTGATCAGCTGATCGTACTTGCGTATTTTTCTATCAATGAAATGCACACAGATGGAGCAGAACGAAAGGGCAATACCTTGTCTCTCTCACACTCGCTCTCTTTTTCTTTCTCATGTATATGTGTTATGTATATTTTGCAAGTTTTGTACCACAAATTTTTGATAACTAAAGTATTTGCAAATTGTACTGCCCCTTGTTCTGATTTCAACCAATAGAATTATTTTAGTGTGCGTATTAATTGGAATACAGTTAGGAGATTCTACAATACACATATATATTACTTTTTGGATTCCAGCTTTGAGGTTTACTTTTAAAAAGGTATTGTAGGGAATTGTACTTAGTGATTAATGAAGCCGAAGATCCGACTTAACAGCTTAACCGTGTGAGAAGTTGCAGTACACCGCTACTGTTTCACTACTGTCACTGGCATAACTTTCTATCATTGTTGCGTTTTACATAGGTGAAACTTTGTTACAAGACCTACGGACCACGAAAAAACGGTCATGCAACATGTTTGGTAGGACATCAAATGCGTAGGAGGTGATGATTTAGGGTTGCATATAAGCCAAAAGTACAGAAAATTTTTCACCTTATTTATGAAAAATATCAAAGAATTTGGAGGTTTGCTTAAATCGCTAACGAATAAACCAGTCTACTAATTTCTATTATTTCTGAGAATACTTCAGCCAAGCAATCATATGGGTGTTACGGTACGCAGTGCTACTATTGTGTTATTTATAACATTTACATATTCAAAGGGCAGCTTATACTATTTTAAATATTATAATTCCTATAAGTCACATGGGTATTCATGAAATGATTTCTACTTTACAAGTATTAATTGAACGATATTCTCCTAAGCTTGCAATCTAAATTCTGAAGCATATTCGCTTGACAAGTTACAATTCTTCATCATTGCTTTAAACTTGTCGACATTATGTTTACACGAATAGTATGAATGAACGGCTAGACGGTATTTCACCACCTCAGCGGAGGAGTGCCCAAGAAATGTGATCCAGTTTAACCTGCACAATCGACTAAGTATAAAAGCAGCTTGAACGAAAATATTTAATTATTCGAATTCACGGCATTAACTAGCACACATCACGAAAACCAGAATGATGTTTAAGGTAAATTTGCTTATATATATGTCAATACAGTGGAAAACGTTTTTAACTCTTTTATTTTCAGGTGATAATCTTCGTGGCAGTAGTGGCGTCGCCAAAGCTGGAGTCATTGGTACTCCATTAGGGTACGCGGGTTATGCCGCTCCTGCAGTAGCACAAGTTGCAGCTCCAGTTGCGTATGCTGCCCCCGTCGCCAAGGCCGTAGTGGATGAATACGATCCCCATCCTCAATATTCCTTTGCCTACGATATTCAAGATGGTCTCACTGGTGACAGCAAAAACCAACAAGAAACCCGTGACGGAGATGTTGTTCAAGGCAGTTATTCTTTGGTAGATCCTGACGGTACCAGGCGTATTGTTCAGTACACTGCTGATCCCGTTAATGGATTTAACGCTGTAGTCCACAAGGAGCCTCTTCTAGCCAAGGTTGCTGCTCCTGTTGCTGTCGCCGCCCCCATTGCCAAAGTACATGCTCCATTGGCATATACTGCCCCCATAACCAAATACCATTATTAAATTAGATGTAGTTGTTATTTAGTTTTTACTTATTTAAACAAATAAAGATTTTCTTGTCCATAAGCCTCTAAGAATACTGATTCTACTAATATGTGTGAAAAATAGTTGAACGGTTGCGTCTACGAATTTACAGTGTTAGCGATAATACGAGGTACCCACTTAATTTTGCATAGTGTGAAAATTTATTTACACAATTTTTGATGATCTATAGTAAATTAGGACTTGCTAAATACCGAGTCTTAGGTACCTACATGATTCGTAAATTAGAATACCAAAGATGTACACTAAAATGGAAAGGGATGGAACTTGCTCTAAGCATAACAGTAATTATGATTGTTATAATTATTTAAACAAAAATCAAATGTCACGCGGACAAATTTTTAGTTCTAGTACAGGACGTCGTAGCAATCCCATACTAAACCTGAAATTCAACAGCGACCAAAGACTTTCTTTGGAATTACATATAAGCAATGTACTCTTTGTTTATTATTGGAAAAAAACATGATTGAATATTACGAGAAGCAAAAAAGTAATAGTTATTCAAATTATAGTTTCCTCCCCGTATTATAACGTCGAGATATTATATACAAGCAAAGCTAAGTCACAAAAACCGAGTAATTATTTCCCTGAATTAGCATTTCTCAATTTCCCAATTATTGTAAAATACTATGCATCGTATAGTTTATAATATAACCGTTCAGATTGAATATTATTCTATTAAAGACTGATTTATAGTTGTAACATCCTTTCACTAAACCTCAAAACAAGAGAAAAGTGTAAGACAGCCCTGCGTTAAACGCAAATACTTTGAATTTTAGACACACGTTAGGTAATAGTACCCTGAAATACTTTAAAACGTTTTTCAGTTTTTTTTATTAGAAGGTAATCTAAGTAAATCTGATTCTTTTAGACCTCTAACAGTGCGCCAAGCAACTTTAATAAAGCAAAAGCTGACGCTTTTTGATACATTCATAAATATTTTTTAATTTAGTATGGTGATTTACTGCAGTATGGATTATTCTGGCGCAACAAAATTATGTTAAACCTGACCCGCGTCTGTTAACCATATTGTTACTAAAAAACATGTAGTACTGTCCCTTTCTATTATTTAAGAGCTTATCCGATGTATTACTAAAGAAACAAAAGAATACGTCATTGTCAGGTATTAAATAAAACATATTGTGTACCCTTAAATATTCGAAAATAGTCCACGTCAAGATATACCGTTATCTGCTTTAACAAGGTACTTGTAAAATAAGGATTTACAAGCTACTTATATTCAGGTTGAAAGTACCGGTCGCATTCAGGTAAATTTACATATAACAAAGAAGTGAAATTCCTAAACTCGGGTTTGTTATTTACCTATGTTTACAACTTCGGTAAATGTAACCAAGGATTACCAGACACTCTTTGGCTGGGCAATGACGATATATCTTGAAGCAAACTATAAACATATTAATTTCTTTTCTTCTAGTTCTCGGGCCATTATACAGTCCCTTACACCATCTTTCCACGATCTTCTTGGCCGCTCCTTTGTACTTCTACCAGGTGGTTTACAAGTGTTAACTTTAAACTTGTTCGTTGTGTTGTGTCTACTTCTGTCTTGTGTCATTATTTCTTTTGTGTCGATATCCATTCTAGACATTTTGGGGCTAATTTTTAACTAATCGATTTCAGTTTTCATAATTAAATATTAAAATCCATATTTCACTGCCGCAACACATTATTGAATCGACCATTGTCTTTCTTGTATGCTTCTTTTTGTTTTGTGATAGTCAATATTACCATTAATCTAAGTAAAGGAATCAGTTTGTGATATAACACATACACCACAAAATTACTGAAACGCCTCGGTACTATTCTTATTACTGTGTTTTATAGAACTCCCTATTATTTTGCAATAGCTTCTGAACTGACCCTGTAGTAAATTAGTATATTTATATATTAATAATAATATAATTCCTTGTTGTAATAAAACAGTCAGAAGTGGAAGCCTACGAACTACAGAAGTCCAGCTCTTGCTTTGATATGGCTACTGGATAAGTCAGGAAATCAAATCCACGTTCAACGCCTGGGTTGATTTCCCGACTTTTGAATCCTTGATCTGAATATAAAAAAACATGCAGTAACGCAGATGGTTTATTTAAGAAGAAGCGGCAGAATACCACCACATGGACACGAATATAAAACAATGATGACACAGAACATAAAATACCTATTCCCACGTTTAAGATATATATAATGCATAATTCCATAATAGTTATAATATGTATTATTCCTGCTGTTCTGCCTGTGCAGTATGATTTACTCGTTTAAGCTAATTAATATGTATTTCAAACTAATGCTGTTACGGAAGAATATATGCATTCTACATACCTTGAACTTGGCAATATCTATTTCGCAACCAGTACAAGTTCACACTTTTATAAGATATTTCACCATATAAGTGGGGGAGTATTGGCGAAACGTAATCTAGTCAGACCTGCACAACTGAATATAAAAGCTGGTGTGGCTAACGACATTTTATATTCAAATTAACTGCACTACCTAACATACAAAGATAATGAATATTAAGGTAAGCGTTTCTATACGTGAATAACGTTACAAAAATTTATAGTATGTAGAAATAAATAACAATTCGTTTTTTTTTTTTTAGTTAGTTGTGCTCGCTACTGTGGTGGCCGTCGCTAAAGCTGGTAACCTTGGCCTGCCACTGGGTTATAGTGGTGCAGTGGGTTATGCAGCCCCTTCGATTGCAAGAGTAGCAGCTCCGCTTGCGTATGCTGCTCCTGCATTCACCAGGCTAGCCGCCCCCGTCGCTTACGCTGCCCCAGCTGTCGCTAGAGTAGCTACTCCAGTTGCCTACGCCGCCCGCGCAGTTGCAGCTCCAGTTGCATATGCTGCCCCCGTCGCTAAGGCTGTCGTCGATGAATACGATCCTCATCCTCAATACTCTTTTGCCTACGATATTCAAGATGGTCTCACTGGTGACAGCAAAAACCAACAAGAAACCCGTGACGGAGATGTTGTTCAAGGCAGTTATTCCTTGGTAGAACCTGATGGTACCAGACGTATTGTCCAATACACTGCTGATCCCGTGAATGGATTCAACGCTGTAGTCCATAAGGAACCTCTCGTAGCCAAGGTTGCAGCACCTGTTGCTGTCGCCAAAGTACATGCACCATTAGGCTACGCTGCCCCCATAGCAAAATACCACTATTAAATTAGATGCTATTAATATATAATTGATTATTAATTTATATTTAAAAATAAAATTGTTATGTTGCAACTTGATATTTTCAATACGGTATTATTGTTTTGTTTGTATTTGTTGGTGCCTCCTAGTGTGTCCAAAATTATTGACTATATGCAAGCTATGCAAATGGTTATTTTCTATTAGCCATCTCATCTTATCATGAATAGCAATATATGTAATATTTACCTATACTAGTGCATATTACACAGAAATCATAATAAAACATTTGTCAATCTTTAAAATATAATAACATAAGCGTAGCGAACCGATTCTCAATTTATAACAAAATACGCTTTGTGATGAGTTGTATTTGCGAACATCAGTTTAAAGTTTTTGATTCTTTTCATTATATAAATGTTGGATAAAAAATTTCAGTTTGAATAAAGCCAGTGTAAACGGTAATTTCAACATAAATCCCAATTTATTTTCTGGTTTTACTTAATACGTTATAAATGTGGAGTAAGAACATTATTGTTTATGATTTTCCAAGATAAACTCAACCATTTAGAATACCAACTTGATATTGTTTAATGGTACTTTTTTTTTCTACGCTGTGTGTTTTAAATTTCAGTTCATTTAACCTTTCAAGTTGTTTTATTTATAAGCGAAGAATTTTCAAATATATCTAACATGATCCCCCAGAAAACCGAAACTGATTGTAGATTCAGCGTTTCAAATAGTACGAGGGGAGTTTTTTTATGTTATCTACCTATCTCAGTATGAAGGAAACAAGTTAGAGAACAAACAAAATTTTATTTTTCAACATAAGAACGATTAACGCTTACACACTTATTCCAACGTATTTTTAATAACGCTATGCCTTCGAAAAAGAAAAATTCTTTTGGTAACTCTTTTTGAGTTTTGGAAAGAGATAATAGCCACAGGGAGTGAGGTCGGAACTTTACGCTAAGCAGCATTCATCAATTGCTTCTTTAACGATTCGTGCTTTGTGCACCCTGTAGTTGTCGTGCAGAAGCACAGTTTTCTGGGAAAAATTGTGAGGTTTTTTCTCGCGTATAGCTGCTTTGAAATTGGTTATTGTTTCTTTGTACATAGACATTACCTGTTATTGTAGACTCTTTTGGCACATACTCAACCCAGAAAATCCCTTCAGCATCCCATAAAACTCTGGCCATCACTTTTCCGCTGCGAATTGCGTCCTCGCCTTCTTGGGTAGTGGAGAGACCTTATGAAGCTATTGCATGAACTTTTGTTTCGTCGGTGGGTCTCAGTGGTGTACCCAGGTCTCATCCCCAGTTACATCCCCATCTTGGGATAAAGCCACCAAATTATCCTCGCAATTTTGTCGCCTACACAATTTTTGTTCAGGAGTGCGTAGCCTGGGAATCCACCGTGCTGACAACTTGCTCATTCCCAAATCTTCCTGAAGGATTTTAAAAAAGAGTTTCAGATATACTTGCTTCTCTTGAAATAACTGAAATTGTCACTCGGCAATCAGTCCACACCAAAGCTTCAACTTTCTTTCCTGTGGTCTCCTGTGTTTGTGTGTCAATAGGTCTTCCGCACTTTGAGATATCCTGAATAGACTCCTTGCCCCATTTGAAATGTTTACATCAAAATTTAACTTAAAAATAGGACGGGCTATTTTCCCCGTACACAGCCCACCATTCTCTCATGGATATCTTTGGATTATTGCTTTCTTTCGATAGAAATTTTATGGCGCTTCTGTGTTTAAATCTTAAATCACTCATGTTTGCACCTCTAACTCTAAACAGTAATGCCAAATCTCAAGCGAGTTGTATCAAACTTGGATGATACACTCTAAAATGTCACTTGACAGACTTGACATAATAAAATTATCACGATAGCATTTTGTGTCCATAGCTAGGTAGATAACATAACAAACTCCCCTCGTAGCATTATTGTGTTTAACTGATAAAAAGGATTTTATTCTATGTTGAACATTAAAATTACGCGTTGTACGTGATTTCTATAAAATTCATTATTTTATTAGTGTGAAAACATATTACGTATACTATACCCTTCTTACAAACAATTAATTGTTCTATAATTAACTGTGATATTGAAAGGCTCTGTGAAAGGCTTTGTGATGTAAATAGCGCAGATACATTTTTATGTGGGAGCAATTTACGGAAATTTACGGAAGTTTATATTCGATATGATTACACTGATTATATTTTAAATCATGTTAAAGGATGACGTTCCAGAGATGGAGTTTCCGAATAATTGCTAGATATCGTAGTTTTCATTACTCTTAAGATCCTTCAGCGACCTGGTAGCCAAAAAAGAAAAGAAACTTCACACATCGACAAATAATTGTGTTCGTTTCCCAGTCCGCCACAGTTAGCTGAAAGATGGAAAACAAACTGCAGCCAGTGTGAAAGATAATACGTAAAGTAAATTGGTCAGCGTTCTGGCATTGTTCTGAATATGAAAAAATCAAATAAATTTTGAGATTGGGGTGAGGGCATTATATTCTTAAGGTATAGTAGTTTGTAAAAAGTTAAAAATAGCACACTAAATTAATTCATTCCATATAATATGTCGGAAAAGTAAATTGATTTTACCATATTTTTGCACTGCACCTGGCAATTGTTTAACACAAGTCTGATTGTTTTAATAATTTTCTTAGCTTATTCTAATTTAGGATGTGTTGACTATTAGTTATTAAATACCAAATGTGGAAAGGTTGCTTATTAACTTAGACATGATAAGAATAGAAAACGTTAGTTTTGAGTCAGTTTAGTAGCCCTTAAGGTATGAAATTAGCATATGAGTGTCTAATGAAATTATTTAAAAATATAAATCAGGATATCGGCTTATACTGATTTAATGGCCTACGGATTTAGAAAAATTAAAACAAAGATAATATAATACTAAAAATCAGGGTGATGATCTAAAGTCTGTTTGTGTAAATTGTTTGTTGAATACAAATTATAATACGAATTGATCTATAAGCAGGCAACTGATTGTCAATAAATATGTAATGCTTCTTTCCCGTAAATTTTATTAAAACCATTACTATTATAACTTATGTACTTTGATTTCCCTAACAATGGAGCTCTATAGTGGAGTCGTATATAATTGGCAACGTTGTTGAATTTGGATCGTAATAACTTTCGTAACAATAGTTGAACTAGAAGCTTGTTAGTACATGCGTTCTCTATAGAGGGTGATTCTAAACATATTTTGCGAAAAACTTTAACCACGTATAGCTGATGTTATTTAATCCCTAAATCATATAGTAATTTTTTTAATTCAGCACTGTTGCAAAAGTCGATGGCTTCAAGGTATTTTTTTACATCAATTTATTAAAATATAGATAACTTTTTTATATCTTGTCCATTTTGCTAAATTACTTTGTTTTGGAAAGCTAACAGTGCAAGTTTACTTTCCAAAATGTAGACTTGAGTGTGAGAAGTCAATGAAATCTAACCAGAAAGTGAAAAATTTGGTTTAAAAATTTGTAATTTAGGGAATATCTTGAAAAGGAGATTGCTAACGTAAAAGTAGTATTCTTTTTTCAACTGAAAATTAAGCTAGGGCTGTTAGCTTTCCAAAACAGCGGAGTTTACCCAAATCGGACAAGAAACAAGCTACGGACATTTTAGTGAATAAATGTTCAAAAAAATTACTCTGATTTTCGAGTTAAAAAACCTCAGCTATACATCGATAAAGTTTTTCGCTTATGTTTAGATTCACCGTGTATCTGCACTTTGCGTAAAAATATACGCTAAGATTCGTACCAGCGCTACGGTTGCTAGGAAGTTAACGTCATTTTTAAAGAGGAAGTTAAAGTACATCTTATTGACACCTAGGATCGAAGATACCCAGGATTCGGGAAAAAAACAAAGACATTTTCGGGTACAACTTAAGTAAAATTCTGGATATACAATAATAACATGTTTAATGTTATTTTACATTTAACTTAGGGAAGTGCTAATTTTAGTTTTAAAAAGATTAATACAAGTTCATAAATATTTTAGATATTTTAGGATTTTCCTATTAGAAATATACGTATCTTCCTATATAAGTCAAGGTATTTATAAACTTAGCAGGTACTAAGATTGAGTTGTTTATCGTAATTCTTTTCTTCTTCAACCTATTGAAAGCTTCATGTATTGTGTGAAAACCGACATTTTTATTGCCATATATCTAACTTTAATATTTCAATGTATAGCATTACTAATAAGTGTATCCTACCTAATAATAAAAAAAAAACAGGTTATCAATAAACACTAAATTAGACATTAGATTTAGGTTAAAAATCTGAACCAATTTTTCAGAATTCCTATCCTTATCATGATAGCATGATAACAATAACAAAATGTTGTTTTGTATATGTTGAACTTGTCGATATTTATTTCGCGAATGTTACGAATCCACTTTTTGAATATTTTAGTGGGGAAGTGTTGGCGTAATTTGATCCAGTTACAACTGCACAGCGGAATATAAAAGCTTGCATAGCCGAAAAACTTTCATATTCGAATTAAGTGTATCAACTAATACATCCACCTCAACAATAAACATGTATAAGGTAAATTTTGATTAAAAGAACATTTGAAGTTTATGTACTAACTGAAAATTTATTTTCAGTTGATTGTTATTGCTGCTGTGGTAGCCGTTGCCAAGGCTGGTATAATCGGTGCCCCATTAGGTTATGCCGGTGCGGTAGGATATGCTGCTCCTGCTGTTGCTAGAGTAGCCGCCCCAATTGCCTATGCGCCCCTGCAGTTACACGAGTCGCAGCTCCAATTGCATATGCCGCCCCTGTTGCTAAGGGTGTAGTCGACGAATACGATCCTCGTCCTCAGTACTCTTTTGCCTACGATATTCAAGATGGTCTCACTGGAGACAGCAAAAATCAACAAGAAACCCGTGATGGTGATGTCGTTCAAGGAAGTTATTCCTTGGTTGATCCCGATGGCACCAGACGTATTGTCCAATACACTGCTGATCCCATCAATGGGTTCAATGCTGTAGTTCACAAGGAACCTCTTGTTGCTAAAGTTGCTGCTCCTGTCGCTATTGCTGCACCTATTGCTAAAGTACACGCACCTTTAGCCTATGCAGCTCCTTTGGCCAAATACCATTATTAAATTATGCTCTATTCTGATTATTTGTTACTTAATTTATACTACAAAAATAGAAATTACATATATCGATCTGTTCATCTGTATATTTTCCATAAAGTTGGCATTTATAAAAACATATTGTTTACATTATTCTGAAGTTTTGCTTATCGGTCATTTTCAACGTACAAAAAAGGTAAACTAAGATTCATTAAAAAATGCATAATATTTAAAGGTCAGCGACGTTTGTATATTTGCGGATTCTTAAAAATTGAATACATAATTTGTAATATTGGATTACCTACCAACAGTTGGACACTATAGCTACAATTATTACACAACTTTAAACAAAGGCTTGAGGAATGTATTCTCAACTACTTATTATTATTGTTACATTTAAATACGAACGTTGCTATACCTGTGTAATGAATTGATTTTTTAATTTTTAAATTAATGTAATAGGAAAATTGATTGGTTCCTGTAATTAAAAATAAATGTCTCCAATCCTCATATATTACGGTTTTTACATAATTGTTTAGTGCATTAAAATTTAAGTTAATATTAGAAGCTATATACTTTATAAAATAGGTTCGTACTGATTGGAAACTTCAAAGAGTTCCTTTGAAGTTTGTCTTTCATCTTTATGAAAATTCAATTTAATATGAATTACTAAAATTAAAAATTTATAGTTTATTATACTTAGAAGAAGAGACTGGTTATACAGTAATATTCGTGCTATAGATTTATTATTATTGGATGTTAGGGCTTTGGCCTTTATATGCCTTCCGTCACTTCGACCCTTAATGGTTCTTTTGTAACTTATGAGACCTTTTGATAAACCTTATAATATCTCTTATTTCGTTAGGTGTCATGGTTGCCTTTCCGAAAATTTTATGTCTGCGTCGACAGGCAGCATTGCGTTCGCATAGAATGTGTTCTGCCGTTTCCGCTACCTCGTTACATAAGCGGCAAATCCTCAGCTTTACCAATCTTAAAAAGGTGGTATTTTAATGTTGTCTGCCCTGTCGTGCTATAGATTAAATACCAACAGCTTTGTTTTGCTAAGCCGTACATTTACAAATGTTAACGACAGTGGACAGTGGTTTATGCAAGCGGTGTTTATTTAGCGTAGATTATTACAAGAATGAGAGAAAACGTACTTTCTTTACTTCAAACTTCTGTGCATATTTAATAAAGTAAATTACTTTGATTAGTATTCTAGTGTTTCGTCAGGCCATAACAGCCATAAGCCATGAGCACTCACATTTTCAAGTTAGTCTTAAGAGATAACATTTTTATTAAGCAAGATGGGAAAAATGATGTGTATAAAATTTTTTATCCTTATGGAGTTAACTTGATGTTCTGGGCGATTAGATTAGGAAGATAATGGTTTTAACTGTATACTATTCATCAAGATGCAAAAAATAATATAGAGACAAATTAAAGTTGTTAAAAGGAAAGCGAAATGCCCGCGAAGGTGGTATTATCATAATTCCCGAATAAGTGCACCTCCTTAGAGCAGCGTTAACATACTGGCCCTGAAGTTTACTTCCGATTTTTAAAAATATTAACGGATGTATACATTAGTGGTTTGTAGCAGTAGAGGGTCAATGGATCGAAATATTCAAAAATTAACAGGTTGACGGATTCTGGCAACCTGCTTCAACTTTGCATTGGCGTGTCATTTCACATAATTTAAATACTGTACGTGATGTGGTTTTCGACGAAATCTTAAATGATTTTCGTGTCTATCATGTATATGACAAGTTTTGACATTCATAGACAAGGTTAGATTGCAGTTGCGGTAAAGTCTTGAAAACAGTATTGTAGGTCTTAGTTTTCTGTGCAACCTCATGAAATTTCAAGTAAATTTCTATAGTACTTTTATAACAGTTTCATCTAGCATTTTTTTATAATTGTTTATTTTGTCATTTTCACCGTATCTTCATAAGTATGATCTGCCAAGACCAATAGTTTATGATAATGGTTTTTAAGTAAATTGGAATTAATTGAAATTTAAAAACTTCTAAATTCCTAATCAACGAAGATCAAAGCACGAAAATGTATTAAAATTCAGACGGCCTTCCAAACAGCTACAACCATTTAAAAAAAAATTTTTTCCGAAAAATATTTCCCAAAAATTATTACGAATTTCTGTTTCGGAAGGGGATAACTAAATTAAGCAAAAAAAGATTATACATGGAAACTAATTGAACGCAATATTGTAAATTATCATTTTCAGGGCACTAGTTGAGAAAGTCTAACAATGGTGTGTATTTTCTAGACGAAATTCGTGCCCTAGATGGCAAACGGTCCAGTGCAAGTAATAGGAATCAATGCCCATTGGTAGATTGCTATGTCATTTCATTGCACTGTTTCTTATTGAATCAGAAATGTATTATTTTTAAGTCCAAAGTTATCCTGTACACCTTAAACTTGACGATATTATATTGCCTAATCCGACAAGTTTACAAATGCACACGATATTTCGCCACCTAAGTGGGGGAGTACTGCGAAATGTGATCTAGTTACACCTGCACCACTGAATATAAAAGCAGGTACGGTTGAAACTATTTTATATTAGAATTAACTGCAACAGTTAACATACAAGTAGAAGAATGAAAATGAGTATTAAGGTAACCCTCTCTTTTATTTGTGAACAGGTATGAAAACCTGAACAACAAATAGTTAACAGCCCATTTGTTTTCAGTTGATTGTTATCGCTGCCGTGGTGGCCGTCGCCAAAGCTGGTACACTGGGTCTCCCGCTGGGCTATTCCGGTGCAGTGAGTTATGCAGCCCCCGCAACTGCACGAGTTGCAGCTCCACTTGCATATGCCGCCCCAGCTGTTACAAGGGTAGCCGCTAAAGTGGCCTACGCCGCCCCCGCTATTGCCAGAGTAGCAGCACCAGTCGCCTATGCTGCTCCTGCTGTTGCTAGAGTGGCAGCTCCAGTTGCATATGCCGCCCCCGTTGCTAAGGCTGTAGTTGACGAATACGATCCCCATCCTCAATACTCTTTTGCCTACGATATTCAAGATGGTCTCACTGGTGACAGCAAAAATCAACAAGAAACCCGTGATGGAGATGTTGTGCGAGGCAGCTATTCCTTGGTAGATCCTGATGGTACCAGACGTATTGTCCAATACACTGCAGATCCTGTCAATGGATTCAATGCCGTAGTACATAAAGAGCCTCTTGTTGCTAAAGTTGCTGTCGCCGCTCCTGTCACCAAAGTGCATGCACCATTAGCCTATGCTGCTCCCATCGCCAAAGTACATGCACCTTTAGCCTATGCAGCCCCTTTGGCCAAATACCATTATTAAATTAAGTGTTGTTGTGATTATTTGTTACTTAGTTTATAATGCAATAATAAAAATTCTAAATTTCAATCTCTCCATTTCTTCTTCTCTTTAAACAAATCGTGACTTACTTGACTTAAGACTTCATTTTTATGTGTTGCAATTGTTGATATAATTAAGACGCTAACATATTTAAAGTCGAATGAACTTTGTAAATTTTAAAATTCTTGAAAACGGAGTATATTTGTAATAATCAGTAACATTGCTGTATATCAATTACAGATTTTTTCTTCTAAACGATATTGGAAAAAAATAAGTTCTGGTAATAGAATGCAATCCGATTTCCCTTATGTATAAATTGTTAATAATTCTATTATTTGCATAAAAGACTATTTTAAAGTATTAATCTCCAAATATAGTTAACACAGAAAATTGAAACACCACTTGTAGATATTTTATCAAATAAATTAATTATTGTGATTTGATTATTTTGTGCTTTTCTATCGATTTATTTTAGAGTTTTAAGCAAGATGAACCTACAATTTGTGGTATGATAGAAAACAGGTGTAAAACTTAACTATATGTATAGGTATTTCGTTTCGTAGTGGCGAGGCTAGATGCACAAATGATTGACATCTTGTATTGTGCGTAACGAGCTAAGTAATTTTAAACGACTATTTAGAATTCAACATCCATACACTGCATCCCTCCAGATAGTTTCTCCACTGCCTGGAGGAAGATCAATTACCTACCCGGAAATTGGAGGACTTCGATTAGGGTAATCTTAAGCTTTCATGTTTCTTGAAAACTCAATTTTATTTTGATTAATTGTAGTTTATTAAGAATATCTTGATATAGTCAAACTGAAGATTTTTGATTGATAAAACTGTAATATTCTGCATCATATTCTGCGATGGTTAAGCATCCCCAGCTTTGTTTTCCCAAACTGTGCATTACAAGTGTGGTTGGCAGGGGAGCCTTCCTATATACGCTGTATGATGAATGAGATATCATAAACAACGCTTTATTAAACGTACATGTTTACAAAAACGCTAGGACTAGATGGAGCTTTGATGTGATATATCATACTTAGAAATACCTAATACACTTTGTTTTAATGCAATTAATTATTATATACACGGCAATATCACACAAAAAAATGAAAAATTATACCTATTTGCTAGTAGACAAATACAGAAATATTTTCTTATAATACTGTACTTGTCAGCAAATTTATTTATAAAGTTTATAGTAGGAAGGCCTGCATTTTTCTAGAACATAAATGTACTATCAAAGAGGTTAATCTAATTATATGCTCTTTGTTACTATTATACCGCTCTGAGAGTGCATGTTTAATGGAGTACATGTTTACTACATTTTTATAAAATTAATCTACTTATTATATTGCCTTTGCGATATTTTACGTAGGCATAAATTTTTAAAAGCACCGCAGAACTGGGAATGTGCGAATAAATTCCTGACAAAAGTGGTTACAGATTACCAAGAATTCGGAAAAACGAGTTTTAAAAAATCACGTGACCCCTGATACGTGCATAAATGTAAGTAATCGTTTATAAACTAACATTTTCAAAGAGCATCTAGAAAATACAAGAATATGTTTGCGTATTAAACAAAATACATTTTCTTCTAGGTGGTTGCATGTAAACGCTGCAGATAATTTTATTAATGGCCATTTACACATTGCTATTTCTCTTCATTAGATGAATTCTCAGTGAAACAAGTAATAAGAAAATATTTACAGTTCAAATAGTTTATTAAAATCACGAAACGATTCAGTTAAATACCAATTCGGATGCTATTTTAAGTAAATCACAATTCGTAGTCTGTTTAGCAAAAAGTTGCGCAGTAGCTTCTTTACGTCTTGTTTTAGTAGACCCTATATGTTATTAAATAAGAGAGTCTTTTCTACAATCTGATCATAATAAATTTGGAGATCTGTTATTTCTCGTGTTTTTTTAGATTGCATGTTATAATTCTTGATATTAAATACGTATAGAATTTTTTTGTATTTGATCTGCCTGAGTACTGGGTATAGTGACATGACTTAAATAGCACACCATTACAATATACGCTTAAATAATTAATACATTTCATATGTTTATTTCATTTTACAAATGGGTATTTATTTTATCTATAATTGAGGTGATATAATTAACAAATTTGATGAAGTTAATGGACATGTTACTCTACTGCACTATAATATCTGAACATTAGCGACGTTTAAGGGATATATTACAGATATGAAGTATTTCTAATTTTTTTAAACTAGCTCTCTTCGGAATCTTAGTTGCTGAGAATAAAATGTGAAACTTCAAGACTAAATAATTGAAATACATTTTTTTATTCTATTAATTGATTCTTCTACACTTGCGTACTATACCGTATCTAATAACCTATTAAAATGATCTATTTTAACAGGTTTTTCATAGTAAAGCTACAGGTGAGTTTGTGAAATGCAATTGAAATATGAAATCTAGGAATAGTGTAATTACACACAACTATACCGTTTTACATTGTGTTGGTTCCATGGTTTTATCTATTAATTTCAGTTTTATGTATTGTATTTGTGTCTATTTTGATTGCTCGAGAGCTAGTACGCGGTTTTCCAAGCATCTCTTTGCCCTTAGACCACAGTTGGCCCATTGTACACTCTACTATGAATATTCTGTATATCTGGGGTAATTCCAACCCCAGTAGTGATTTTTAACGTGTCACACATCGCAGTGACACAGGACCTACTGCATTACTTCTTATCCGACATAGGGTTCAGGTTCTTCCCCTTCAGAAAAATCTCATCGACGTCGGCCGGATTCATACCCGCGACTCTTGTATCCAAAGGCAAGTGCGCTAACCAATAGACCAGTGAAGTCGGGTAGTTTTATATATTTTTCTCGAAAGTACCCTAATGTAACCTATTAAACGTTTATATGTATATATGAAAAGCCATGCCAATTTTCTACTACTACATAGTAGAAAAATTATAGCATATATACTTTAATAAATATTTATATCATCACCAAAAATTACGTCCACCAGGTTTCAAAAAAGACACCTCCACTTGACACATATATACGATGGTAACATAAAAAAATGAATCACCCACAGCATTGACCGTCTATTACTAAACATCATAACAATCATATGATACCAATGTAAATGTTTACATGTGCTAGTCTTGGTTTCTGAAGTTATTCTTTTGCCGTAGGTATAAGCTGAAAAGTCTTCAGTAATCTTTCAAAGCTCAATAAAAATTAAAAATTTCCATTATAAGCCTATCACAGTATTAAAAATTTCAAATTTAGTGCCGTTATTTGGAAGTATTTAATAAAAAGATTTTTTTGAAATTAATGCTATCGATAGCACGTTTGACTTATGCGAAGTTTTAAATGTTTATACCTATTGCTCTCGTTGTAATCTAAAAACCTATTTCAACTTCTAATAATAAAGGGAGGACTGTATCTATAGATTGTTTCATATGTCCAAATAGAAAAAAGCATAACTTCTTTCTAATAAATGTCTCAAAGAAAAGATTTTCAAACGGTTACTTATTGTTTTGTGAGGCTGTGGTAAATTATAAAAGACATTCCAACATATGCCATTGCTAAAATAATAAACACCCAAGATTAGCACACGTCAAAATTTACAATCGATTACCTATGGCTAGTTTTCTCAATTTACACTATCTATATCCTATAAACCTTGAACTTGACAATATTATTGCCGCAGCCGACAGGTTCACAATCTCACACGATATTTGCCACCTGTGTGGGGGAGTGCTGTGAAATGTGGTCTAGTTACACCTGAACTGCTACATATAAAAGCAGGTATGGTCGAAAGTATTTTATACTAGAAGTAGCTGCAACAGCTAACATACAAATAAAGAGAAAAATGAATATTAAGGTAATCTTCGCATTTATTTGTGAACAGGTATGAAAATCTGAACAAGTAGTTAACAGCCCATTTATTTCCAGTTGATTGTTGTCGCTGCCGTGGTGGCCGTCGCCAAAGCTGGTACACTTGGTCTCCCATTGGGCTACTCAGGTGCAGTGAGTTATGCAGCTCCCGCAGTTGCACGAGTTGCAGCTCCACTTGCATATGCAGCACCCACTGTTGCAAGAGTAGCCGCTCCAGTGGCCTACGCTGCCCCCGCTATTACCAGAGTTGCAGCACCAGTTGCATATGCCGCCCCTGTTGGTAAAGCTGTTGTTGACGAATACGATCCCCATCCTCAATACTCTTTTGCCTACGATATTCAAGATGGTCTCACTGGTGACAGCAAAAACCAACAAGAAACCCGTGATGGTGATGTTGTTCAAGGCAGCTATTCCTTGGTAGATCCTGATGGTACCAGACGTATAGTCCAATACACTGCCGATCCCGTCAATGGATTCAACGCTGTAGTCCACAAGGAACCCCTCGTAGCCAAAGTTCTAGCTCCGGTTTCTGTCGCTGCCCTCGTCGCCAAAGTACATGCACCATTGGCTTATGCTGCCCCCGTGGCAAAATACCATTATTAAATTAGATGCATTTGTTATTTAGTTGTTAATTTATTTAAATAAATAAAGTTTTGCATGTACATATACCTCTAATTTTACCGACTCCACTGGTACATGAGAAAAATAAGTAAGTTTATTCGTCGCAGAAGTTATTATAAAGATTACTCTAAGGGATCTTGATTAACAATAATACGTGTACAATTTAATTACATTTACTAGTAAGGACTGCAAATTTTTGAAAATTATTGATACAATTTGTGTTGTGATTATCTATAGAGGGTTAGGTTACGTACTACATACAAAACACCTATAAAATTAGCAAATCGAGATGTTAAATGTTGGTTAGGCCTAATATTGTATAAGAGCATAATAAGAATTAGAAAACTAGTTTCACTCTATACTAAAGGGAAACTTGAAAATTATTTATTAACTACGTTGGTTAATTTTTCGATCACTTGATTGCCGTAGAATACCAAGATGTGTAATTTAAAAAAATAAAGTTATAGATTTTACAGTATTTTTTTAGTTTTATTTATTTTGCATCTTTTCAACTTCTATTAAACTGCAAAACATTTTGTTATTAATAAAAGCGTTTTTAATAAACCAATGTAAACAAATATATCCGTAGAACTTAGATTTACGATTTACGACGATGCTGTAAGCCAAAGACGATTTTTATTTTTGTTAAAGTTACATTAAACCACAGATAAAGAGGACCTACAAGTTAATGTAAGCTAAGAGCCACAGGAGTGATATGCACCTTATAGCGATATTCTTGGATAAATTTACCTTACTAATTTCATAATGCTTTAAGTGGGCGAATCCATGCCTCTTCGCTTTAGTCTTTATGGTTTTGATCGGTATGTTATAGCCTATTTTGGAGTTTATATTACCATATTTTCACTTGGATTCTCCTGATCAGGCAATTCCACTTAGAGTTTTTAATATCCAAACAGATTATAATATATGATTACTATTCCCGATTATACTTCTCCTGCCGTTTGCTTTTGAATTATGTACTTTGGTATTGCAGTTTCAAATTTATGAACAGAAATTTAGTAAATCCCAATGCTTAACTCCTCATATTCCTATGAATTCTATATGAATGCATTGTATATTAATACTAAACGTTAATTAATTATCACATCATATTATTTACAAATTATTTAGTCAAATCAAGCTATCACCTATTCTAGCTTTGCACAAGTCATCAATAGTTATTTTTTAATTCGCCTGTTAGAATACTACTTTTAGGTTGTATTTGAGGTATCAAATGCAATTCCGTATCCCCCGAATTCATCTCAGTTTCCTATTGGCAATCTTCCACTACATAAAGATTAATTATGTTTATAATTTGCAATATGCGCAGGACCTACTATGTGCTACTATACAACGCTTTCGTAAAGTAGTGGATAAATTCGCTAAAACATTTTCGAAGAGTTTTCACAGAAAATCCTCCGACACGTCAACCTTATTTTTTATGAGTGCATATTTCCTGATGATTGTCATTTTTCGATCGTCTTTTGTTTTCGCTCTATGAAGTCATCGACAATTTTTTTAAATGGCACACGAATACTTTTGTTAACGTATTTAGATACAGCACATTTTTCTGAGTACGACATTTCCAAAAACGTATGACCTTGACCTTCAGTTAATTTAACCATTTTTATAAAATGACAAAGTTACTACTCAATAAACACTTCAAATACGCTACTTTTGACAAACAAAAGTCAAGAAATAACTCCAAACAATTGTCAAAACCGTCTTTTTTTAAATTATTCTTGGTGTACTCTAATCACTTTACCATAAAATGTTGAAATTTTGGGACTGATTATTTCGAAAATTTTCCTCTTCAACTTATACGTTTTTGACAATGTCGTACTCAGAAAAATGTGCTGTATCCAAATTCGTGAACAAAAGAATGGAGTGCAATTAAAAAAATTTCTAAAAGAAATTTAAATTGGGTCTGCTTTAAAATTCTCCAATGAATAGAATTAAATAAAACATGATCCTATAATATATGTAACCTTTCCAGCAATTTAATTTTCTTTGTTATGTCAAAAGATGTTTATGATGCACGTTTCTTATTTTGTATAAAATACGAATATGCAAAAATGTCAGTAAGCGATCATCAATTGAAACAATACGGAGGATTCTAAACGGCACATTTACGTAAGCAGGAAACGAGAAATCTACATGCATTAAAATAGGTAATATTACCCTGAACACGCTATGAGAAATCGTCTAAATGGAAAATGCCGATTTGAGTAGACTCCTAAATGCATACATATATGTATTTCAAAAAAAGGCTGCGCACACATCTGAATATTTTCCTTCTTATTTAATTAATTATCTGTGGATATAAGTTGTCATCAAACGTACACATATGCCTACACCAGCTTTCTGACGTGTTTATAATTTTGGCCTTGATAATTTGATATTTAATTCAAAGACGTTAGTTTACAATATTTTGGAACATCTTCCACCAGTATACGTTTTCAAAAGACATGTTTTTATAGAACTTGTGTCTGCGATACCTTCCGCTTCTCATTTAATCAGTACGACTTTTTATCTAATGTTATAACGTACGAATATATTGATTCTACATACCTTGAACTTGGCAATATTTATTTCGCAAACAGTACAAGTTCACACTTTTACGAAATATTTCACCACATAAGTGGGGGAGTACTGGCGAAATGTGGTCTAGTTAGACCTGCACAGCTGAATATAAAAGCAGGCATGGTCGAAAACATTTTATATTCAGCTTAACTGCACTAAGTAACATACAAAGAAAATGAGTATTAAGGTAAGTGTTTTATATATAGTAGGTATATATATATATATATATATATATATAT
>JABXWE010014357.1:0-34558 GCA_014611495.1 Limonius californicus
TCACAAAGGCGTATCGGCGTGCTCCAGTACCACCCGACGCGGATCCTTCGCTAGATATTGTAGGAGACGTGCCCGGACTGGGAACGAACGCGAGACGTTATATTGCAAATCTCATTTGTGACAATAATTTATATGTAAATAGATCCCAGTTACACGTGTTGCATTTCAAAAATATTTCTAACTAATATATGCTCGCAAACGCGTGCTGCTCAATCTTTGCTTTCATAACACACTCGACAGTCGAAATAAAACAATTTCTTGCAAACACCAAGGACGTACGTGCTCCTCTCAACGCCATCACCATATTTCAACCAAAATCTAAATTTTCAACGGCGGTGGGCGAAGGAGTGGTACCGTTTTTACTGCCACTACATTGAACAGAGAACCAGGACCGTATCCTGTGTAAAACAAAATTAGTGTTTCTTCTTTAATTTTCATTATTCGTTTCTCCACGACTTATAATATCTTTGGAGAAATCTAGTTGTAGAAATTACAACAAAATTATTTATTTTATAATAAATTAAAATATATTCATGACAAAAATAATATACTACGAAAACATGTGGAAAACCAAGAAAATAAGGAATTGACAGATTTTGGATTGTAAAATCAGATGGACTATAGAGCCCATGATTAAGCGATTTGTTAGATAAGGCGACCCATTATAAAGCACTGATTCAATTATTTAGAGCCCATAACAATAACAATAAAAAATAAAAAACTAGCAGAAAAGATTAGACATTATTAACTGACGAAAGGGTTCTAACATACTTATTTAAAAAATTAATGCATTAAGTTGTAGCGTTCGTTTGGTTTCCTTTACAAATACATAAAACCATCTTAATTACTAAACAAAGCGTCATAGATCACCTTTCGTTATCGCAAAATATTATTGCTGAAATGTGTTTGATCTACATCGACTGATTTGCTGAAAAAATTTCGTAGAATTATATCCTTGAAGTGTTACACGTGTCGCGGGTCCCTTTGAAGAATATAAGCCATGTGGGTTGGATCACTATTTTTTTTTGAGAGCTTAATCGCCTTGAAACTCGGATGTTGATCACCAGTTGTGTGTTAGAATTAGGGGTTGATAACTGATCCTATAATTTAACTAAAGTACTACAGTTTACGTACTAGCGTTTAAAAACACCGACAAAAGTCGGATTTTGATGAATAGGATACAATAATATTCTGAGGGACCGTTCTGTATTCTTATTTCTCGCTTTGTGCCGATATACGTCAACCCCTGTTCAACCCTTTAACGTTAGCGCCATTGCAACCAAACACTTTGTGCCTGTGATCTTCGTGCATTACTGTTTAGAACCTCTAATTCACCGTTTTCCATAATATTTTGAAATCCGTAACTTCTTTTGAGTTGCCGCATCTTCATTCGCCCAGGGTCGTACCGTTAAAAGGGAAATAAGAAGAGAACCTCCTTGTGCTTCGTCAACCTCATACTAAGGTAATAAATATCCATGTTATTAGTGGAAATTGTCCGCAGTGATTTATTTTTTTAAACTGCTTCGAATTGAATAGGATGATTCTCGTAAAATAGCGCAACCCTCAGTTGCTAGTTGCTTAATAACTTATGTAATAAATTACTGTACTTCGTACGGTCAATATCGTAGCCAGTACCAACGAACCCTCAAATTCCGATGTAACGAACCTTTTATGTAAACATATCCATAACAGGACAGACTCTGATTCTGATTTGAACTTTTCTTTGCTTGTATTTGTATACTTGAGCTGTTTCATAATTTACATAAGATATATTTACAACCATTATTCAAAATTCATTACGACTCGTTATTTATGTGCATTTTGCATGTATTTTGTAAGAAATATTTAGGAGGAGGCACCATATGATAAGTTCGATTCCCCATAAACTGTTGATTCTCGCCCTTTCACGAGAATTTTTATTTAGGTGTGGATTGAAAGGGTGGCGCCCTTTATTTTGACTTACCCTGTATACAACAAGAATCCAGACTTTCTGCCGGTAAGCGTTTTCGGTGAACCACCCTTCCCCCCTGAGCCAGCTACACAGCCTCTTTTTTCATCGGTTTGCTGCGGTATGACGAAAACAGTCGTTTGGACCGTAATAAAGTATGAGTTTCTTGTTTATATTAAAATCCCACGCTTCATCACTTGTAATGATATATACCAAATGAGACGTGATTCAATGTAGATCTGCACCATACCACACGGTTTTCTTTTTGAACTGGAACCAAATTGTGGGGAATCCAACGGGCACGAAGCTTGCGTACAATCAAATGTTTGTGTAAAATGGTGTCAATTGTTTTCCCATCAATCTTTAAAGTTGCTTGAATACTCATGGCAGTAACATGCCGGTCCTCATTGTACCACCGCTTTACGGTAGCTAAGGAACACAACTTGTCACCAAACACTCGTTGATTTCGTCAAAACATTCCTTACGGCTTAAGCCACGCGTGAAATTATAAAAAATCACAGCTCGATAATGCTCTTTAATCAATTCCATGATTTCTTGGGGAAAGGATTACTTTAAAATTATGTATTTTTAAAACCTTTTAAGTATATTTGACAACTGTCACTATAATTAAACTTGTAAACAACTAGGTTAAAATATCAACCAAAATTTATTTCAAAATATCACAGCCTGCTAGATAGGGCCAGCGGAAAGAGAACAGCCCTCGTAGAACCCGATACTGTGATTCTCCAGAGAACCAGAACTTCCATCTAAAGCCTAGGGTATGTACGGGTGGGGGGGGGGAGGAGTACAATTGGACTTATAGGCGGCCGTACCTGGGACGAAAGACCAACCCCAGGGGAAAAATTACGTCGGGAATTGCAACGACAGCGCTCAAACTTCTAAACAAAAATATTAAATAAGGCAATAAAAAATTTAATATTTATGAAACTCAACGAGTAAGGGCTGTGGTTCTTAAAATGCCTGAGTTAGGATATTCACATAAAGTAAGAGAAAGAATTGTTATAAAGTACGGCGCCATTTTGTCGGAAACGTTAAAAATGGCCACAAATACTAGGAAGAAAAACTCATCCGCGTGAAATATTTGGCGCCCTCTTTTCGCCGGCGCCTTGAGCAGAGTGTTCCAACTGCTCCCCGGTAATTACGCTCCTAATATCTTTTATCATACTTGTATGTAGTTTTAGCTTAGGGGTTAGAAGGGTTATCCGTTGATAGTTTGCTGGGCGTACTTTCTTTCATTCCTTATAAATCGGTACCGTTCTCACTATTTTTCCAGTCATCCGACACTTTAAAATTATTTGTAATTCTATAAATAGAACGCAACTTTCTTCCATTAACTATCTTCCGCCAAAGTTAATAAACTCATTGTTGATGTTTTTCCTCCAATTTTTAGTGTTTTCATTGTGTGGTGTATCTAGTCCAAGTCTATTATCACTTCTTTTATATCGTTTTTCGTTTTTTTAGTTATATGGCATTTCTTCGTTGTTGTATACATTTTTAAAGTAGTCTAATCACTGTTCTTAATTTGTAGGAATTCGTTAATTGGATTTTTTTTTATTCTATCTTTAACCCATGAAGTCCCTGCGTTACCATATGGTAACGCAAATACGACGTTGAAAAGTTGGTTCCTGTAAGATAGTTGTGACAAGAAACTAGTAGATACCGCTAGATGCACCTTGCCAATAGTTCATATTAGCAGGATTTTTAACTTATCAAAGTAGTCATTGATGTTTAGCGGTTGTTTGCATCATTTGAAAAGTCATAATCATGTCAGTGCCCGAAAATACCGACTTTCAACTACAGTAAGTACAATATTTTTGTGACAATTGTAGATATTTCTATTGTTGTAGCAAAAGTTTACTTCTAAAGGACGCTTCTAACCTCAGAAAAGTACACGTGGCCAAAGATTTTCATTTTCTTCCTGTTTTATGTCGTTCAAAATAGCGTTACCATATGGTAACGCTAGGACTTACCACTACTGTGTTTCTTTAGATGTTGATTTTATTGTAGACGTGGTTTTACTCTACAAGAAGCCTTGGAAATGGCTTATGCTGACGACTGTGATGCTGACCAGATATTCATTGAGCCCCCAGAAGTCAGCGTAGTTACAGACGAGGAATCTGACGATGAAGATGACGTCCCAGATATAAAGCATCTACCAGGAAGACAACTAGCAGCTCCTGCGGAAATTGTATTTTCAAATAATGAAAGAATAGGTTTCGAAGATGATATACGAGTTGCAACGTCTACTTCGTCAGATAATGCTGGTGCAGCGCAGGAAAGGCAGACAACCAGTGAAGTTCCGAAACTGTGTACTACATTTAATTGGATAAACGGCGATTTAGATGTACCAAATTCGCGATTTCCACCACCTGATTTCTCCAGCTTCAAAAATTTGTCTATCATTGAATTCTTTGAATTATTTTGGACTGATGAAGTAATAAACTATTTAGTACACCAGTCTACACTGTACGCTTAATTTAAAAATTATCCAGATCCAAAAATTACGTTTGAAGAGATGAGGTGCACTATTGCCATACTCATAATAAGTGGCTACAATCATCTACCTGGCAAGAAATTCTACTGGGATTCAGGTATTGATATGAGAAATGGGTTTGTGTGTGACACAATGAGACGCAATAGATTTTTTACTATATTACAATTTCTACATTGTGCCGACAATAACAACATTGACCAACAAGACAAAGTTTGGAAAGTTCGCCCTCTCATGAACATGATGAAGAAAGCATTTCTAAAATACTTTGTTCCCGAAGAAGGTCTCGACTATGACGAGTCAATGATCAAGTATTATGGTCGCCACGGGTGCAAACAATTCATCCGTGGCAAACCGATACGATTCGGTTTCAAGATGTGGTGCATCAATAGTAAATCTGGGTACCTTGTCAACAAGATGTATCAAGGAAAAATTCCGAACTTGAATGAAGAATATGGGAAAATTTTTGGCAAGGCAACTGCACCGTTTATATCTATGGTGAACGAATTTCCAGATGATAAGAGAAACCTTCCCTATAAGTTTTATTTTGATAATTTGTTTACTAGTATTTCCCTTTTGAACTATTTACGTGAAAATGGGTATGGCGGTACGGGAACTATACGCGAAAATCGCACTCCAAGGGGTTGTCCTTTACCTGAGAAGAAATGTATGAACAAAAATAGTAAGAGAGGTGACTATTTTTCTACATTAGATAATGAATGAATGAATAAAAATGGTGGTCATGCACATTCACCTGGCTTTTAGACGTGGCAATTGAAAATGCTTGGATAATGTATAAGAATTCAGTGAACCCAATAACACAGTTGTACTTCAAAAGAGAAATTGTGCAAGTATACATGAAACGGTACGGTACACCTCCTAAAGGAGCTGGGAGACCGGCAACATCATTATCAAGTGTGACTCTCAACAGAATAACCGATGAGATTAGGTACGATCACCTGAATCATTTATTAGTACCGGTTCCTAATAAAAAACGAAGACGATGTGCTGGAGAGGGTTGTTCTTCCAGTGTCCGCACAATGTGTAAAAAGTGCAATGTCGGCATGTGTATAGAATGCAATTTAATTTTTCACACCAGATAAACGTTCTTTTTCGTTTTTTATGGATTCATTTGGTATTATATGTAGTTCACTTCAATAAAAATTAATAAATCTTATTAATGCATTATTATTGTAAAAAACCAGTTTTGATGTAAAATGCAGTAGTCCTAAGTCCCAGCGTTACCATATGGTAACACATCATAATTACTATACTAATTAATTTCGGAAACTTCTACCCACACAAACTAATTATATGAATCACTAGTACAACAAAAACACGAAAATTTCAACTAAATTTAAAAATTAAATAATTCGGGACTTCATGGGTTAATGCAAATTTTGCTCAGTATTTTCTTCTAACCTCTTATGCGATTATTTATTTTGTTTCTTGTTTCTACATATTTCTGAATCACATTCATAAATATAATACGGGTTGTTTTAACATTCGATTAAGAATGATGTCCAACCAAAATATCAACCGGCGATACAAAAACACTAAAAAATCATTTATACACTAGAATTATAAATTCATAAATATTTCATGACATTTCTGTCTAATTGTAAAGGTAGAACCAGAGGCAGAAGCATAGTTTACCTAAAATTCGGATAAATCTAATTTCTCATTCAATTAGCAAATAGTTCAGTAACCTTGGCATACCTTAATAGGAGTTCAGATACATCCTGCTATATGAAATGAAATATTTGGTCACAAAGCTATTATTTCATTTATTTATACTAAGTAGTAACCTTGTAACATCGGATATGGAACATTCAATGGACAATAGAAAGACTATTGTTACTTGTAATACATCACCTTTCTGCCTTGGTCTCTATGTGTTTATTCATCTTAATGAGGTATTACAATATATAACTTAATTTTGAGAGAGGAAAAATACAAAGATTATTATCATTTTTCCTATAATTTTGCCTACGCACGACTTACGAATATAATTGTGCCTAAAGAGATTTACAAAAAAATATGATATTGTTATTACTTTTGTTTTGGATAATTTCCCAATACAGCTGAGAGCCTCTAGTTTACGATTATTGTAATATGGTTGTGCAGAGAACCATATAAATCATTTGAAAACTTCTAAGAATAAAAGTTAATTTCTTAACACTAACTATAGTGTTTACAAACGACAGCTAAAGCAACAAACTGAACTGTCATTATATGCAACCAAATTTTTACGGAGGGCATTAAACCCAATTAAACTTGTAGGTCCCCTTCGTTGTGACACGCTTTTTAAATAAGAACAAGATAATGCCTAAACGCAAGAGCGTCAACGGTAAAAGAATAAAACTATAGTGATTGCAACATCTGTTGTTTTCTCTTGATTTAATTTTTCAGCCTGTGTGAGTTGCATAAAAATTCCAAATCGGCGGTATTGTGTAAGCAAAGATGTGCAGTATAGAATTGGCCTTTGATCTTGGAGAAGGAGTGGTTATAAAGAACAGCACACGCTATAAATACTCATAAATTATCCAGATCAGCGAGCAGCGAATAAGGAAGACTTATTTCAGCTTTTTAACTTTGGTGGCAGCGCGTAATGGAAAAGAGGCGCGAATGTACGAGACATTTGCGTTATGTATACTGATGATTGAAGCTGCTGCGTCCGCTACATGCATACTAACCAGTCGGTTTCGAATGGCTTTCCGAACCACGTCTTAAATTAGTTATACGGCAACGGCAAAGGACTAAGCACAAAGCTTTAGAAGGCAAGGTCTTTGTGTATTAACGAAGATAACAAAGAATTCTGCTAAAGTCGTGTATTATTTTTTAATTGATTAAATTCATCTTCATACTTAATGTTTTCCGAGTGAATTGAATAGGAATGCAAATGAACAACACTTGAAATCGCTGAATAACTTTTCAAGCAAATACTGATTAGCTTTATTATAAGCAATGTCTTAATTTGAAAGTTTCACGGAATGAAACAGAAAAATGGCTTATATCGTTTTGAAATAATTTTTATTTACCTTTACTACCGATGTACTTGTCCCAACAATGCCCCAAAAGTTTTACACAGTCACGAAACTGCGACTGTACAAAGGCTATAAAACATTCAAGTACTTCGTCTTCAATTCACGAAAATTGCGTTCCAACGTTTTTAACGGTGGGAATAGATGGAAATTAGGCGAATTAGGTGAATGTATCATCAAATCGTACTTCAATTCCTTTAATTTTGCGATGGAAGCGACACTTGTATGGACGCTAGGAAAAACACATTACAAGTTATTTCCGAATTGTTAAAACGTAACCATCCATTTTAACAATCAGAACAATATTAAAATGGTCAGGACGTGAAATTATCGTAAGTAATAAAACTATAGGGGCCGATCGCGAGTACCTGTCATAATGGGATCATCTCTTACTCTCTCTCCCTCTTCTCCTCTCTCTCTTTCTTCTCTGTCTCTTAATTTGTCTCACTTCCTATGCCTCTCTCCTTCTCTCCCTCTCTCCCTTCTCTCTCCTCTCTATCTCCCTTCTCTCGCCTCTATCTCTCTCTCTCTCTGCAGTCTTTTAACCATTAAGGGCGCGGTGGCCTATGCGTACTTGGGAAGTAACGCACATAAACATAGGGGACCTACGGTTAAATGCGGGCTCCGAGCCGCTGAAGGTATCGTGCATTTCCTCCTCGGAAAAGGTGCTTTTGGCAGAAGTATCTCGGTGGTTTGCTGTTGGCTTCTGAAGGGAAACGACCTAGTAATAATCAAATGTTCCTGCAGGTAAGACCGATCTCTTTTAGCACCACAGTTCAACGCACCAATTACTGTGCCACCACCGCTTCAAAGGCAAGATCCTACATCAAAACGCATCGACTTCTACATGAATATCAGCAAAATAAAAATTATGATAGATAGATTCGAGACATGTGATGTGTATGTATATCTGAGAAGACAAAGGAAAACAAGAAAAGACAAGAGCAAACAAGAGAATATCATAGAAGACAATAGAAGGCAAGAGAAGACCAGAGAAGACAAGACAAGGCAAGAGAAGACAAAAGAAAGCAAGGGAAGATAAGAGAAGGCACGAGAAGAGACGAAAAAGCAAGAGAACAACAAGAAAAGACAAGAAGAGATAAGAGAGGAAAAGACAAGGAAAGAAAAGAACAAGAGAAGACAGTAGAAGACACAAGATTTTACGAGAAGACAAGAGATGGCAAGGGAAGGTAAAAATAGACAAGAGAAAACAAGAGAAGGCAGAGAAAACAAGAGGAAGACAAGAAAAGACAAAAGAAGGCAAGAGAAGGCAAGTGAAGACCGTGAAGGGTACGAAAAAACGTGAAAAAGCAAGAGAAGACAAGAGAAAACAAGAAAAGGCAGAGAAGACAACAAAAGACAAGAGAAGACAAGAGAAAACAAGAGAAGATAAGAAAAAACAAGACATCACAAGAGAAGACAAGTGAAGACACGTGAAGATACGAGAAGACACGAAAAGGCACGAGAAGACAAGATGAAACAAGAGAAGACAAGAAAAAACAAGAAAAGACAAGCAAAGACAAAAAAAGACACGAGATGATACGAGATAACACGAAAAGACGCGAGAAGACAAGTGAAGATATGTGAAGACACTAGAACACAAGAGTAGACAAAAGAAGGGAAGAGAGGACAAGAGGAGACAAGAGAAGACTAGTGACGACGACGTGAGAAGGCAAGGGAAGACACGAGAACACAAGAGAAGACAAGACAAGACAAGACTAAACGAAGGATTTGCATTGTTGTACTATTAAATCGAAATCGTAAATGAATATCGAATGTTCTCTAACTGATAATAAAGATCTAATAATTAATGGCCACGTAATAGAAGAAAAGCAGTCTGGATTTAAATGCCAATACCGAAAAACTTGATTTTTAAAATTCGTTTTTCCTTTCCAAGCATAACAAACAGTGCAAGTCAACGAGGTATCATTACCTAGTAAGTCTTCTCTGGAGTAGAAACGTTTGTAGGTTGCGTGGTTCGAATGTTACATTATGCTGTAAGTCTTCTACATATGTCTATGGCGCTTAGATTTACAACCGATATGTTTTCGCCAAATATCAATTACAAAATATAGAGAAGGCCCGTGCCCAATACTGGGATGTTGCCGGCTAATAAAAATCTATATGTAAAAGAAATAATAATAACCTTCCTAAAAAATTGCTTACATTAGGTACACGATAGCGCTTAACTATGACTAGTTACTATTGTAATAGCATATCTTTTTCTTCTTCTTTGAGTGCTTTGTCTCTTACAAAACGTAGCGATCCTCTCTTCTATGCCTATGTTGCGCATTATTGAAGTGCAACAGACATAGAGGACATACAGTGTAACATGGGCTCCGAATCACGAGAAACGTAAACACTTCTACTTCAGAGAAAATTTACTAGGCATAAGCATACACCGAAGTTAAATTAACAATAATTTCCAATTATGTTACCGAATTCATTAGAAACAGACATTAAACTACATATAAAGAATATCAGAGAATCGTTTTTAGATATGTATTTATTTCGTTAATGTTTAAGTAAGAACAAGCCTAAGGATATTCAGAAAAGGCCCCGGAAAGTAAAGCTAAAGGTACATTTTGTAAGAATATGTTACTAGCACTTGTATATGTACATTCATAAAATGAAAATTATTGTTATTACGTTCCTCATATATCGGTTTTCACATATTTCCTTCTATAGGGTAAACTTAACATTTTTATGTGGTTTTCTGATTGGAAGGATTTTTTTTTATTTTGGGGCAACAGGTTATGCGAAGCTAAAAGTAGCAGCAACTTGTGTGGAAAATATTGACCCTCTACATTGTATTGATATCCTATTGGTGGCTTTCCACAGGTTCGTTATGGAAATCTAACTGACCTCCATTTTGTGATATACAGGATGCTAATTTTGTCTTGCAGTCCCTTAGTTATTCTTATTATGATAGGCTACACTTTGCTTTCTTAGATATAATTTTGTTATTAAAGTATAACTCCATAAATTTGAAAATGAATATGATAAATAAATTACAGAAAAGACAATTTGGTTAGAGTAGCGTTAAGAGCATGTTGCTGGTGCTTAAGCATTTGTTTTGCATTAACCAAAAACAAGGTTCATATTTTATTCAGGATTTGAAAACATTATTAGTTATTACTGTATTTTTGCACCTATAGTTGTATATGTTGGAATTGCAATATCAAACTAGAATATACTTTTATTCCCACATCGAACGTTTTATAAAGTTTTAATTGCAAAGTTATTTATGAAATGAAAGGTTTGTTACCTACTCACAATAGTAGAAGGCTTACGAAATATAACAGGTATAATGCATGCGGCGCGGCGGCTTCTTATGTACTTCGCATTAATTCACGTCTAAAGTTCTTAAAAAACGCAGTAAATTAGAACCAGTGTGCTTTAAAATTAATTCGCATATACTTTTCATGGAATATTTTTGTACAGATCTGTGATTGTTATGATGATTTTATAAAATCTGCATACGAAAAGTCTGTTTAAATTATGAGAATGAACTAGAACATTAGTTTTATAATCTTTAACATTCATAAACTACCAGAATAAAATTGAAAACATATTGACAAAAAAATACTATTAGCATACATAATAAAATTAGGTAATTTTAGACATTAGGACAGTTGGATATTGTAGATTTCGTAATATCTCCACTGCAAATTAAAAACTAATTCAAATAAGTTGTTCGTTAGAACTACCGCATATCTACCAAGTACACAATTAACATCTCAACACAGTATGATAGTTCGTAATATAATTCTCAGCAATCATTTTTATTATGGAATCTCAGAAATAAAATCGGTTGCATAGCGGAGCGCTGCGGACGCGCGCCGGTCAAACGGTATTCGTAGTCCAGCACAATCCGCGCTGGTGAGTACTTGAATGGGTAGAGACCAATATAGTGGCATATGCAACCGGTCGTGCTTTGGAGTGCACGTAAAACCGTCGGTCCCGGTTGTCATACAAACAGCTTTGACAATCGTAAACCTTATAGTGGAACTTCTCTTCTCTGTTCGACGGGTTAGGCTAGCCTCCTACTCGGCATACGTGCAAAGAGGGCTCACAGAACCTACTCTATTGTGGGTAATCAACAGGTCATTGGCCTATACACAGACGAAGAAGAAGAAGAAGAAGAAGAAATAAATTGAAAACTACCGGTAACGCATACCGTTTAAATAACTAGCTAGAAAATGCGTTATAACAAACATTCAACGTTTTGATGCTACTAACCATATGAGTAGTTAGTTCGTAGAACAGCCATTCATTACGTTACTAAATAAGAAAGAATCCTAGAGTATAAAAACATAGTGTAGTCCATAAAAAAGGTGCAAATATCACAAGAAAACTATGCGGAGATACAAAAATATACAACAGAAACGATCTATTTCGACATAAAAATATTCTTTTGTTAAGAATATATTTTACATCTAAACACTGATTATTTGTTTATAAAACTATCAAAAATAGTGTTGATCGTAGCCCACCAGTTCAACTAAAATATACGTATACTGCGTTAAATACCAAATCATAAATTTGTAAATGTATGTTAACTTCTGACTACACAATGCCCTTTCTAGTGGATATATGATATACAGTGTGCATATGCAAATGCATACTTCACTTTTCCTATTAGCTATAAAAAATATTTATTTTACATAAAATGACCTTTGGACAGGAAAATGTCCACTACTGTTTCGTCAAAACTTAACAAACTTCTGTACAAAGTTGTTGATTTGTAGAGATTCTTGTGGTAATAACAATCAGTTTCAATGTATTCTGATAGCGAGAAAACAGATATGATGTTGATTTTGAGAGAACGCAGACAGCGGCGGACAACCATCAGTTGCAAGAACTGTAAGTTTAGCCAAAGTTTAGTACTTAAAATTTTAAAGCAAACCAGTTTCGTCCTTACTACGTCACATTAGTGCAATATCTTACTGAAGATGATTATCCATGTCGATGAAACGAAGTTACTATTGATCCACTGTTTTAAGAAATATTCTATTTTTTGACTAAGCGAAGTTTAGTAGCAATGGGTGTGTAAATAGACGCAAACGTTTGGGTATGACTTTGGCCGCTCGCCATGGAATAGGGACATATCCCATGGCAATGCAGCCTTGTAGTATGTAGTACTGAGGCCTAACTAGCATTTCCAGTCCCTCTTGAAGGAGGGCCGAGAAGATACCATTAGGGCATACAGCTTGAAAGGGGCAAATGTAGAAATCGCCCATTTTGTGCGGTCAAACGTTGCGACTTTGGAGACTACTTTCCAATCATTAGTCGTAAGTCTAATCTGGTGAGCCTCGATAGTTGGTATATTGTAGCCCTAGTACTTTGTCATTGGTTGTACAAAAGTCACCATTGGGAAGTTATAAGGCTCCTAACTTTCATCGAGGTTGTTTGGCGAGAACCTTGCAAAGCCTTGCTGCTTTCGGCATACTTTCTATCCCGTCACTGTAGTCTTTCCAGGTTGTTCGTTTGGAGCGTCTTATAGCGTTCTTGTACCTTTTTTGGGACAGTTTGTAGTGTTCCCAGTCATCAGGTGAACGGGTGCGTTTAGCTTGTTGAATAGTCTACGAGATTCGTTGCGGAACCTGTCCAATTCTAAGCTCCACCATGGGTTTGAATTTTTTTTTGTTCTTACAACATGTAGGCAAAGAGTATATAATCTTATATACTCTTTGATGTAGAGGACAGTTTTCCTCATACGATGACATGATAGCTCTCTGTAGGGAATCTACAGCTAGCTCTATTTCACCCGGGCATTTGAGCTAGGTTGTTTCCCCATGTAGTCTACTCGTCTCCCAGACGTGGACTTTAGAGAGTAACATATGTAACTGTGGTTCGAACGTGTCGGCTCCATTGATACATGCCAGTTTTCCACTTCCTGGACCATGGACACAGATCCAAGAGTTATGTCGATGACCTCTTGTCTTCGCGAGGTGACGAAGGTAGGAGACTTACCACGATTTAATATTTCGAGGTTTGTTGTTTGTAGAAATTCTAGGAAAGCCCTGCTCTTTACGTTGACGCCACTACTGCCCCATAGCGTATGGTGCGAGTTAGCATCACATGCAATTAGAAGGTCCTTCCTCTTATTCCTACAATATATAATCCAGTTCTCTGTTGGGCGGTGGTGTTGGCAAGTCAAACGGCAGATAGGTAGAGCAGATAACTTATTTTCTCCGACCGATGTCTCTATCTAAGCTCAAAGAAGCTGCTACCAGGTCTCTGAAACAGAAAGATGGCATGAGGGTGACATCTAGTCTTTTGGAACCATAGATACAGGCACGAGGATTTTCGGTGGAGGCACAATACAAATTGGCGCCTCCGGTGGTTGGCAAGTACTTTAAAATGCCCCCATGAACCTAGCGTTCTTGTATTAGGCAGATGTCTGCATGTACTGCTATTTGCTGACACAAGGAAGCAGTGGCAGAGATGCAGTGTTGCAAGTTTATCTGGATACAAGAGATACCTGACATTAACCAGATGACACCCAGTTAATTTCCGGCCTCCGGTTCCGTCTTCTCCTTAGCGGGCTTCTTCAGTGGGACGAAGGATACACGTTTCATTCCCAGGAAAGGTCGAAAGTCCTTGCCCTCAAGGAATGTCGCAGATTCTTTATCCACCCCTAAAATCAGGTGGAACCCTTTGGGGGGACTCCGTCGTCTTACTATACAGTTCCCCGTACGGAGCTCTGGGTTTTGCCTTTCCAGCAAGGTGAAAATTTCGGTGAGTTCCCTGGTCTTACCTGAGATCCACACCATCATCCTCTTCAACTTAGGGAGGGCATTCTGCTGCACGAGTTGGAGTTTTGCACCTTCCCACGGTTTCAGTCAGAGCGGCCTCCTTCAGCCACTCTTTGGACGATTCGTTGGCACAAGTGACCATGTAGGCCCCCTGTACGAGTCGGGATTCACGAAAGCTTGGCATGGCCACTTCAGAGGGTAAGCCTACCAGCGTCTTCCAGATTTGTTTCCCTAAGGCAGCGGATTGCTCCTCCAAGATGTTGGTCTCGGGGTAGTCATCGCTAACAATCGCCACCCTTAAGGCCTACTGCCATAGAAACGATTTACGTGCAAGCATTATTGAATCATGTAGCTGAATCATTCCACACATACTAACTTGTGTTAGTAATTCTCTTCTGCGGCGGATTGATTTGTGTGAACAGCGAGGCGGATCCAGGTTGAATATTTATTACTTATTAATTACTGTCTTTCTTCCTGTTTCTACTTAATTTATTTTTCTTGTTGATTTTATTGATATTTCAACATATTGTTATGCTATCTTGGTTTTCTCTTTGTTTATTTTATTTAAATTACAAGAAATAAATATTGTAAATGCACCTATTGCAAAACTGAATCTTATTTATTAATAAATAGTTTCATTGTAGATTTTTAGTACATACAACGTAACTACTTTGATTTTTTTTTATTTAAACAATGTAAAGTTTACTAAGATACCTATGGCATATAAATAGCTGTAATGTGTATAGCCTACATATCGGTTACAAAATAAAGTAATCACCCTATATAATTTTCTACTCTAAATTAATTTCCTTAGAAGCAGTCATAGTTTGTTACAAATATTTTGAATGCCCTGTATATTGATGTAAAAAATACTTTTACAACAAAATTTGTAACTGATGCGTACTAATAAGCTGCTTTTATTTTGTCTATTTAAGGCAAGCACGTCGAAATTCGATATCTAACGGCAGCAATTCTTATAAAGTTTTGTAGTACTGTTTCTGTATGTTAACAACTACCCCTAATCAGTAATAAGCTTAAGCGAACTGTCGTAAACAGGTGCTTACCAGCAGCAACAGAGATAACTGATCCCGGGTTATTGTGGCGGATATACCTACCGTACCAAGGAAGATGAACAAGCAGCGGCCACCATCCAATTTAGAATAACATCGGTAGCGTAATCATATTCATTAGAAATCAAACCAGATAATCTTTAGGATATTCCCCGTGCGTGTGGTTATATAATTTTTCCTTTAAATACATCTTATTTGATGCAGCACATGTGGCAGATAAGTACAGTATGATAAACATGACTTCTGTTGAGGTTGTTATGGAACAGAAAATAAATGAATTTAATTAATTCCGACTGGCTTAATTACTATAAAGTTGCTATAATCGTCTAAAATAGTTATCATCGAAGAAGACAAAACTTGTATGATCGAATTTTATTCCCTAAAGTATGTTAACAAAAATGTTGAGCAGGATTTACGCAACACGTCCTTCTGTTGATACATTTTCCAGAAGTTCCTTTAAATGGCAGTTTCCATGAAGTTGCCTTTTACTGTGTGCTGCTAGAAATGCTGTTAATTTATTTAAACACGCAAGCAGTGTAACATATAAATCTGGAATTGGCCACCAAACAATTTACAATTAAGAACTTATAAAGATACGGACGCACGAGGAACTGGCTACATCTTTAAGAAAACTTCGGCAGGAGGTGGAGTTATTCTATGAAACTTTTCAGACAATAGCGAACAAAGATACTTAAGAATACCGGATCAATATTTTGAATGTTTTCTTAAGCCAGCCACATGACAATGCATTACCACTTGTCAACTTCGCCATTATGATTTAATAAGTACAAGTTTATGATTTAGGAGACTATTTCTAACATGCAAGAACTGAACAACAAGAATGTGACAATATTATTCCTCAGCTACTGCAGAATATTTCTAATAATATGAAATACTTGTAATATGCAAATTTGCAAATTAATGAAACAAGTTCTGTAATATGGTGGGTAGTAAAGAGCTTCTACATTCAATGAAGATTAGTAAAAGCAATTCTTTTCAGAACTACAAATATAACTACTTGCAGAAGGAGTTCGATACAAAACTGACAATGTCGTTGTTGTTGTTGTTTGATTGAGCGAGATCTAGGACGCGGTTTTCCAAGCCGGCGGACATGAATTGCGCGGAATTTTACCTGAGCCCGTTAATACCTACCATGAACTGCGCGGAGTACCCCGTACAGGTAGGTGTGGATTGCGCGTAATCTTTTAATCTTCTGAGATGATAACAAATACGTCTACCCCACAGGTAACTTACTTTCATGTAGGTAATTAGCTATTCTTTGAAATCTTAATTCAATTGTTTACTTGCAAGTAAATGCTGCTGTTTTTATTAGTATTCCTACAGATTTTTACAAGTGAACATCGATCTTCAATATGAGTGTAAAAGCAATATTGAGTGAACGCAACAGTGAATTATTGTTAATAAATAGTTTTAAATTTAGAAAATGCTCTGAATTAAAAACCGGCGAAACATACTGGCGATGCACAAACAAGTCATGTCGGGCTAAAGTATACACACTGGGAGAAGAACGTTTAATTTCCAAAAGTCATTTCGTGCACAATCATGAAGAAGAGCTAGGGAAATTAAACAGACAAATTATTTCTAATTCTGTGAAGAGAAAGGCTGTGGACGACTTAAATGAAAAACCATCTAAAATAATTAATTCAGAACTAAAACAACAGTCAGAACAGCTTAACACTTTAACGATTCGTGACGTGCAATATATAAAAACTAACATTTATCAAAGTCGAAGAAAAGTACAACGACCGATTCCAAAGTCAAGAGGCGAAGTGATGAAAATTGTAGAAAAGCTTTCAGTGGAAACTATCAGGGGGGAACCATTTCTTCTTCAAAGCGATCCAGAGAAAGAAATAATAGTATATTCTTGTCATACAAACTTACAGTTTTTGTGTGGTGCGCTGAAAATATATATGGATGGTACATTTACGTTTTGTACAAAACACTTTTATCAACTGTTTACTATTCATATAATTGAAAATGGTCACTATATACCACTCGTTTTTGCGCTTCTTCCAAATAAAGAAGCAAAAACTTATCAAAATTTATTTGGGATATTAAAACAAAAGTGTTTAGAAATGAAGTTAAATTTCACTCCGCAATCTATCGTTGTGGACTTTGAAAAAGCTATACACAAAGCAGTTTGTGTGGTATGGCCAGCAAGTGAGATATCCGGGTGCAAATTTCACTTGATGCAAGCATGGTACCGAAAAATTCAAACCCTTGGTCTTTCTACTGATTATAAGAACAGAAAAGACAACGAAGTGGGAAAATGGCTGAAGTATATTTTTGGATTGCCATACTTAGATCCAGAAGAAGTGTCTGACTGTTTCGCTTTTGACTTCGCCGAATTCCAACCCACAGACTACCGACTTCGAAAATTTGCCGACTATCTAGTAGACACCTATGTCAGCGAAGAATCCTCATTTCCTCCAATTGTTTGGGCTGAAGCCTCTTCATCAACGGAACGTACGACTAACGCGTGCGAATCGTTTCATTCCCATTTCAATGAAAGTTTTTATTACAAGCATCCCAATGTATTTATATTTAATAGTGTATTAAATGACTTTCAAACTAACACATATGTGAAACTGCAAAGTGTGAACCAACCTGCGCAACAGCACGACCATAATGTTAAACGAAGGCAGAATTTCATTGAAGAAAAAATTAAAGCATATAAAGCAGGTGAAATTTCTCGTCTTCATTTTGTTAAATGCGTTTCATATACTAATAAGCTATAATTTATGTTTCTGCATGATTAGTGTGAGTACTTGTTCTGTGCATTTTATTTGAATGAAAAATAGATATATAAGGTGTATTTTACTTTTCTATTTAGTTTATAAATGTTTCTGCATGATTAGTGTGTAATACTTATTTTGGACTGAAAACATTAACAAGACTGCATGTTTTTATTTGATTGAAAAAAACATATGTAATGCGTACCTATTTTATTTTTCTGTATTTTCTATAATAAAAAATAGTTTATAAATGTTCCTGCATGATTAGATTAGATGTTAGAAATGTGTAATGTGTGTGATACTTTTGTATATTTTGTACAATAAAAAATAAAACATTAATAAACATTATTCTCAGCATATTTACTTTCTGCTTTATTACAAATAAACAAAAATAAGTTTTAAAAATATCGAGTGTTCTTAGAAAACCCTTTACCGCATTTTTCGTTAAATGTAAATGGTAGATAGGTACATCATAATTTCTGTTCATGTTTTCAAAATAGACTACCTGCAATCAGCAAGGATGAAGTGATTAATAGATTACTTTACGCGCAATCCATGTGCACCCGTCCGCGCAATTCATGTTATCACAATATACTACCTGCAAGAGTGGAGTGATTAAAAGATTAGTTTACGCGCAATCCATGTGCGCCCTTCCAAGCATCTCCTTGCACTCAGGTCAGATTAGGCCCATTGTATACCCTAACTATGAATTATGTCCTATTTGGGGTAATTCCAGTAGTCGGAACAATACTTTTCAGAAAGTATCGCGATAACGATGCCGATACTTTATCAAAAAAGTATAGCGATACCGATACTCGATATTCTTTTCAGAAAATATCGTGATACTGATAGTCGGTACTTAAAATAGTATCGTTATACTTTTAGCGTTTACCGTTGGGGAACGGAGAGTAAAAAATCCAAATATGCTTCAATTAGGTACATACATTTTTGAACAATTATTCAACAGTTAATAATATTATTAAATGGAACTACGAAAAACGTTGCAGATAAACTTTATTCACTTTTAAGAGTAACTGCATTTTAAAATTATTATCTGTCAGTCCACGTCTTTTATCGATTAACACCGAATTAGTTGCACTTAAAAGTCTTGCAACCGGAGCACTTGAAGGAAGGATCATATTATATTTAAAGAACAGCTCTCTTATGTCCTTAAAGTCCGATCCACAAAAAAATGTTTAAGGGCCGATGCTTAAAAGACAACTGTTATAAACTCTATTTGGTGAGCATTGAGCTAGAACGTCAACAAACGCACGTGCTGTGATTGGTCTACGCTAGATAACGCTAATGCCTCATTACTTAAGGAGTAATTGACGCTCAAAGCCTTTACTTTGCACTCGTAATTACCGGGTTAACTTTGTATGCTTTTTGAGCAGTGCTTTTAGACTAAAATATTTCAAGACAGTCGACAGTAAGATAAAGTATTGCGTATTGTTACTGTTAATCCTCTCTATGTGGAAAGGATAAATAGTTTAACCTACCACTTCAGGGTTTTACGTTTTACTCAATATTTACATTTCGACCTAGTATACTTGAACGTATTTACAAGTCCAGGAACTAGAATTACCTATTGAGTTTGATTACGTAGAATGTTACAGCAAAATAGTATCGCTAAAGTATCGCAAATCCGCGATAATCCATCATTTAAAAAAGTACTACGATGCTGATACTTTTCGATAGTTTTTTTGAAATGTATCGCGATGTGATAATCGATACTCGGAAACTATCGGGATACCAGTATCGCGATACTAATACCGCGATACTTCCGAATGGGTAATTCCGACTAACTTCCGTAGTGATTTTTAACGTGTTACACATCGATACTATAAAAGTTGGATATTGCACTGTGTGTAAACAAATTTGATTGTCGATTATCTTTACTTTAAATAAACAATGTTCGCAATTTTTAATAGATTGTATAACAATCAAAAAAAGTTAAAAGTAGAAAGTTAATCCATAAACAAAATAAAGAGTTAATTTAGTTTATTTTGTAGTATCATTACCGTTTCTTAAAATGAAGCCCTTTGTGTTTGGCAAATCTTAGACAATGTTTTTGCATTGCAAATATTTCATACGGTTGTTGAGGTTTTTATTTAAGATTTCCGTATTTAGCTATGTAGATATACTGTGCTCTCATAAATTGTAATACTGTTAGGAACAGATTATGTTGACCCGTAGAGATCATAATATCCCACTGATAAATATTCCACTACTAAGTAGTTTTCTGCTGTAACTCGTTTGCCTGTCTTGTTTTCGCAGTTAAATAAAATATTTCTGTTTCATGTAATTATATCTTAAAGTGTGTGGTAGCAAATCAGTTGGCAGAGTGCTCGCTTTCTAGACCGAGGAAGGTGGTTCAACGGTAGACTATTTACCTTTCATTCGGGAGGTCTAAGGTTCGAACCCCTAGGCCGTTTGTCCTGACTCCAATTTTTCGTTCATTTCCTGAGTCATTTAGAACAGTATCATCCACGAATTTCTAGTATCCATATTTCCTGGTCTTTCCCATCCTTCCAGTTTCGGTTACTGACTGAAGAAGGGTTGAGTGATCAGGGTCGAAACTCGACTGACCCCTATAGCGGCCAGCCCCCGTCTGGAGAATGAATGTACGTTGAATTTCCTTTCTTTTACTTTCGTTTTCTAGGAAAAACCTGGATTATAGCTTCAGTCCGATTCCCCAGCGTTACTACAGTGGTTACTAAAAATATTGTGCAACTATGGGCACATAATGCCAAATGTTTTCTCTGGAATTTCTATGGTAGGTTTCCCGTCCTTCTAACTAGGTGCTTAGGAGAAGCACGTGGCAGAAAAGAAGTCAGTGTCTAGGAGTGGGACATAGATGCTGTTAATAAGATCATTTTTACATTTAGAAAACAAATATTTCCAATAAAATGGAATTAGTGGACCTTATAGGCAGACTACATCACCTAGTTTAACATCAACAGCGAGTTATTGTTGAGAATTCAATTTCACCAAGCAGTTGAAACTTCAACTTCTCAGGGTGCACGATGTTTCAAAAACACGTTTGAGAATTGTATGTAACCGCTATGAACACTTTTTATTTGTCTGACATATTTAGGGGTAATTATTTTTTGTTCTTGAGCGTAAAATCCTTATAGCTATTAACTTTTACTTAAACAACAGTGAAATAGTTATTGAAAGCTGTAAACTGAATGGCTTAAGTAACGGCCCACGTTTTTCTTTCTATGGCTAACATTCATCGAACATTTTATTGATGCTACTGTACACCTAGCGATAGTAAATTTTTGCACTATATGAGTTATGAAGCCTAAGAGGGTTATTTCTATCCCCGAGAACTGCTAAATAATATCCGCAACCACTTTGAGCTAATTGGTCATTGTATCAATTCCCTCTTGGAGCACAAGGTGTGGACGTGCTTCGGACGAGCTGACCTGGCTCAACGCCCCCTTTAACCACTCTGAACTCTTATCCCCGAACTACCCTGCATCGTGCCAACTTCAATCGTTCAAGGTATTAAGGGAATATTGCAGAGCCGAATATCAGTTTGTTTTCTCGACATTGGAATAGATATAAAGTTGCACGATTACACGATTACACGATTACACGAAACACTTGCGAATACAATGTTACTGCATTTTCAGATCCGAAACTTTGTTGGGAACTTTAAATAAATTAAGATTGCATTTTTAGTATCCGAGGGAAGATTTGGCAACAAAAGTTTGCTGTAAGGAAACCGAGTAGTTTGTATGCCCCTGGCGGACTCAATAAAACTGATTCTGTGTGGATGACTGCTTCACATTTACGGTGTTCAGGTGTCGTAAACATGCCTTATTATCTGCTTTATGAGCGCTTCCGTGGCTCATTTCTTCCTCAGTTATTTCGGACACCTATAAACTGCCGTACAACTTCTTTTATTTCGAATAAAATCCACTTAGAGGGGTGCTACTTCTCCTTACCGCAGTGTACAGTCTCTTCAAGATACTCGTAAGGAAAGTACGCCATCCGTAGCAAGTAGCGACACAGCTCTTTTATTTCTTAGGCTTAGATCAATGGCATGGATAGGAAAGCAGAAACAATATTTTTTACCCTGTTCAACAACAAGTTTCTCGGAGGATGAGAACTATTTTAAAGATGGATATTTGATTAATGAAGAAAGTTGAAGGGCGCCAGTTTAGTATTAGAGGCGTTACTTCGTTGGCTTCCATATAAGTCGCTGTACGAGGCATATAAAAGCGAACCTATTCATATGGCGGGTTTAAGAAAGAAATAAAATTTTACTGACCTACGGGCCATTCGACTTTATCCCGGCCGTAAACATTTACAAATAGATAATAAATTTAAGTACGAAATAACATGTTGACAGTTTTTTCATGTATTAGAACGCCGTGCGTTTAATCACTAGTTTGCAGACTTAGGTGGTTTGATATTGGAACTACATTATGTTTGTATATTAACAAAGATAAACCATGCGATCCCGATTCAATATTAGAGTTTAGAATTTGTACGCTTACGGCTGTTGACGAAACAGGCTTATATTGCGATTCGTAGATCTTGAATTGTTTATACACTCTTATGACTGATTAGGTTGTACATAATGTAACTACTGTGTAGTAAGTATATTAAATTATAACAGCAGCGATGCGTGTTTCTTAAAGCTGTCTCTAACCTTATCGTATGATAATTTCGTATCCCTTCCACTTTTTTCGTATTTCAAACTACAAGTTTCAAAGTATTTATTGGTTTATAGGATGTATACCTAAATCTACATATTACAAGTCAAACAGTGTTGTGGGAGATATCACCTTTTCAACAGACTTAAACGCATTAGTTATATTACTGCGCGGTGTTGTTATGTATCTGATCTGTACAACTCTAATTACAAATTCCCTGTAAAACTTCATTATTAAACCCAACGTAGCGGAATAATAATATGAGATTTACTGGAAAACAATAAACATTAGTCTGATTAGTTAAAAATTGCGGATATTTACAAAGTATATAGTTTACATCTTGACGCTACTAATTTATTTGTTAAATTAATTGAAATAGCTGGCAATTATTTAGGGATTAGGGCTGGATAATAAAAATACTATACAATTACAAATATCAGCAAATATAAAAGGTTGTTTATTTTAACTTTGAATATCTGTAAAAATGTTGTGTTTAGCTCGTAATTCTCACAGTATCAATGTTACAACCTCGCTCATTGACAATTTGTTTCTTCCAATCCACTCCCATCGCTTTAAAAACTAATATTCTGTAAAGAGTCCTCTTTCATACTAGCAGACAATGCTGAAGATCTACAATGCAAACAGAAATTGGGACTAGAATAGAATAGAAATTGCCAGAAGCGGGGTTCTACGAAGGAAAACCATGCTGTGTAACAAAGACCTAAATATTTAGATATGATGGCGCATGACGAAATGCTACGCATGGTGACAGTACTGTTGCTTTATGGAGTGGAGTCCTGGACACTTAAACAAAATACAATAAACACATTAAAGGCTTATGAAACGGGGCTATATAGCAGGTTACTGAAAATCTCTTGGACAACACATACAAGCAACATAAAAGTACTAAGAAGAATGGGGAAAGACAGAGAGCTGATTAGAGTCATCAAAAGAAGAAAAATAGCATATCTGAGTCACATCCTGAGAAATGATAAATACAATCTAGCACAAGTAATAATAAAAGGGAAAATTGAGGGAAGACGCGGAAGAGGAAGAAGGAAAATGTCATGGTTGAGGTACATCAGAACATGGACGGGAATGTATGTAAGCATGCTATTCAGAGCTGAGGAGAGTAAAGAAATAATGCCAATGAGATCGCCAACCTCTGATACTAAGATACGGCATTCTAAGAAGAAGGCACATATTATGCATCATTCCGATGTCTATAAAAAAATAAGGCCCAATCACAAAATCCCCAAACATTTACAGTCCATTGTCGTTGCCCATCAACTTACATTTCTTTGGTCTTCTGTTGCATAATGATGAGTGTAATATGTGCTTGGCTTACTACTTTGGGTGAAAGTCGACTTGTCAGTGAACCATAGATTTTGAAAATATAGGTTTCAGGTATAGGACAATATTTATAACAATTGTGGGAAGTTAACATTCTAATTCAAAAATGTAATAATATACTGAGCGCTCCATTTTAAAAACAACTGAAAAAATGCCCTTTGAATTAAATTCAATTTAGACTGGTGTAAAAAACACCAAGTATAATAAAAATAATATTAGACAGTTGCATCGTATTAGTACATCACTTGGCTACCTAACTGCGAAATATGAATTCTTAATTAATCGTAATACTCACGCACCGAATTAATTTGTAAAACCACATTTTTAGATAAACTTGGCAACACCTAAACCGCAATCAAAAAATAGGAGATCATTGAAAAGGTAATTTTATACTACAAAATCAAAAGACATAGAACCACAGAAAACTTTATCCTCTATAAAAAAATGAGAATTTCTGCAAGAAGAACCCTCAAAATAAGCAAAAAAGAATCATGGACAACCTATGTCAAAACCATAAACTCAAACATGAGTACAAAAGAAATGTGGTTAAAAGTTAAAAAAATGAACGGCTCGATTTCACCATTCAACATAACCGATATCAAAGCTACTAACTCGACCTACACTTCATCTGAAGACATAGATAATATATTAGCAACCCAATTCAAAAAAAGTTCCAGCTCCGAGAATTACGATCCCTAATTTCAAACCCTAAAACAGGAAACGGAAAAAACCGAAATCACCATCTCAGGAACTGTCGACGAACCCTATAACCAAATCATCTCCCAACAGGAATTCAAATATGAACTAACACAAACGAGAGAATCAAGCCCAGGTATCGACAACATCCACTGTTCAATGATCCACAATTCAACAGATAAATCAAAAGACAAACTAATGAGGCTGTTTAAATTCATATGGACGCAGGGTACATTCCCAGAACTTTGGATAAAATTTGTTATTATCCCCATCCTAAAACCTCAAAAACTGAGAAATAACGCAGACAGCTATCGCCCTATATCTCTGACTTCAGTCCTGTGCAAAATACTAGAACGTATAATTAACAACAAACTAACCAATTGCCTTGAAGAATCCAACTAAATCAATAAACATGGATTTAGAAGAAACCATTTCACAATGGACTGCTTAAGTCAATTAGAAACAGATGTCAAAAACTCATTTATGAAAAAAGAACAATCACTAGCTATCTGTTTCGACATGGAGAAAGCCTATGACACCATATGGAAACACAAAATAATCCTAACTCTTGTCAAATGGGGATTTAGGGGTTGAATCCTCTCATTTATCCAAAATTTCCTAAAAGACAGAACTTTCAGTGCCCGTATTGGCAACATCTTATCAAAGGAACAAACTCAAAAAAATGGAATACCCCAAGTCTCGGTAATCAGCGTCACCCTCTTCTTAATCACATTCAATGACGTCCTAGATACCTTACCTAAAAGCATTCAAGCATCGCTTTTCGCTGACGACCTCGTAATCTACGTCTCCTAGAATAATCCCAACGTCTCAAAATAGCTCTTACAGCTAGCTTTGGAAAAACTTCAACAACGGAGCAAAGAAAACGGTCTTCACTTTTCAACAGAAAAAACTAAATGTAGGTATTAATTTCACAAGAAAACATAACCCCGACACAACCACCCTAAAACTGGACAACATTGCTCTTAAATATGAGAAAGAAATCAAATACCTAGGTATTATACTGGACAGAAGAATGACATGGATTCCACAAATCAAGAAATCAATAGACAAATGCAGAGCATCACTTAATGTTATAAAATCCATATCTCACCAAGAATGCGGAACTAACACACAGACACTATTGACCATAACCAATGCCCTCATCAGATCCAAAATTGAATACTGCTAGTGCATTTACGGTTCCAGCAACAAGAACCTAATATCATCACTGTATGCCATATACCATCACGGCTTCGATTAGCTACAGGTGAACATCGAATAAGTCCAATCACAAATCTCTATTCATTAACTGGACAACTTCCCTTAAAATACAGACTTTCAACTCAACTAATAGCTTACACCATTCAAATCGCCGGCAATCCAAACCACCCCAGTATAACTCCTTAAACCAACCGTTATTCCAAAATCTATACTCCCGATCCCAAAGAATATCACCTCCCTTCAACGTTCGAGCCCATCAGCAACTTTCCGAATACCAGACGGCACTAGCAATTACACCAGTCCTCAAAGCCCCTCCTCCCTGGACCATCAACCCCCCAAGCATCAACCTCGAACTAACAAGATTCTGCAAATCTACTATCACCCCAGGCATATACAAAACCCACTTCCATGAAATACTTTCTCGCACTAAAACCAAAGAAATCTTCACTGATGGCTCAAAATTCAACAACTGCAAGGAGAATAAGTTCACCATCATTACAGATTCTCTCAGCGCCCTCCAAGACTTACAAAACATTTATTCAACAAATGAGTACATCAAAGAAATTCAGAACGTAACACAGCATATAGAATCAGGAACCAAACATATACAATACCTGTGGATCCCATCACACACGGACATATATGGAAACGAATCAGCAGACAAATATGCGAAAGAAGCCACCCAAATCAAAAGCTACAGTACAGAACTCGCTACAAGGTCAGACTTAAAAACCTACGTAAAACAATACATAACCACCAAATGGCACAACGAATTGATAAACACAGCAGAAAGAAAGACATACTTCAGACCTCCGCTCCCCCTTAAATGGTTAGACAACAAGACCTAAACAGAAAAGAAGAGACTGTGCTAAACCGCCTTAAAATCGTTCACACAAAATTCACTCACGATTACCTGGTTCAATGAACAGTCCAACCCTCCTGTGATACATGTGAAGAAATCCTTACAGTGAATCATATTGTGTGCCAGTGTCCCAAGTTTACAGTAGCCCAAACCAAACATGCTACCGGAGATTCTCTTCAAACAGCATTACTTAAAATAGCATGCTTAATTAACTACCACAGAAAAATTCAAGTTCTTGTGGTGCCTTAAGACCTAGCGGTTGAGGGACCAACAAACCTATTAATAAAAAAAAAATTTATACTGAATTAAAAAATGTAAAAATATACAGGGTATTATTATATAAAAAATAATACATGGAAGAAGCTCCGTTGTAGCTTCTTAACCATTTTAATAATGCCTTTATTAGGACTTTGGCGCACTAATGGGCAACCCTGTATAATACATATTTTGTCCCTGCAGAAATGCACAATAATAAACTTGTTTGGGACTGCTGTCTTATTTCATACTTTTAGTTCATAAAGTTGTCATGTACCTGCCACTAATCCTTTGCTGTGGAAGCTACATGACAAATAGTATAACATAAAATACTTGGAGATGGAAATGAAATACGCTTTGAAGTATACTTTTAATATTGTGCTAGTAACAGATTGGTTCAAGATTCTGTATTCTAAGAAATCTTTAAACTGCATTTACGTATTTTTATTAGATTTTATCTATACAGACCTGTATTAGAAACGTATTCCAATTAGAAAAATAGTTTCAAAATATCTGTTATAACGTTTGACAATATTTGGAAGAATTGTGCAGTTAGTGTAGTAAAGAGCAATCTCTGAGGGATGCAAAACATTAAGAAGATATGAAAATTTTTTTGAAACATAAGCCTTCACCAGTATAACAGTATAATATACCTTATAAATATGCATTTGCTTGCACTTTTAAATTCACACATGTATTCGCAGGTCGATAACAATACCCAAAATATATCTTCATGTGTTTACCACAAGCAAATAAGTCACGTATATGAACAGAAATTCTACCCCAAATTATTCCTGCAAAACAGAATGTGTAACATATATTATGTGTATACAGTTTCTGCGAAACAGTTATTTCTGTTACTAATTTACCGTACAACTGTGCGGTCTAAAAAGTTGTTTACAAGGCAGACTTTTTGATATACAGCAATGTCTATTTGTGTCTTCATACGATACAAGTTAGCTGTTAAAAACGTAATTCTAAGAATGTTGTTCTCACGTTTCGAAAGAAAAGGTGTCAAAAGTAGATTTCAATAACAAAAACGGTATTTTTCAATAAGGCTTATGTTCGCGTAAACCAACAAGCAAAGTAGTTTTTCTTGTTGCCAATTTCAGTAGCTCTGTTAGGGTTTCAAGCATTCAGGAAAAGCAAACAAAATATTTTGTTTTTCTTGTTTTCTAAGCATTTCCTGCAGCAGCAGTTAAGGTTCCTGCTAGCCAATGATAGTTGCCTTGTCCTGCTGAAATTTTAAACAGGCCCTGCTCCGGGCTATAAAGCGAGCACGTGTTCAGGCATAAACTGTTTTTATTTTTCCAGACTCCTTTATTGCCCCAGAAGGGTTTCCTTGTTATAAGAAAAATCATATTTTTTCTTAATGGCACTTGGTGTATTACAAAACGACGAACCACCCGCTTAGTGAACTGATTTTATATCACTTTTTGTGCGTAATTCTATACTTCGCAATTTGATTACGTCTGGGAGGTTTTCTTTTTCGGGACTGTAAGTGAATACCGGCTCGAAGCCGAATTATACCCGGTATAATTATTCTCTTTTTAAGAATACGAATCACGTACAAAGCCCATCAAGTAAAAATTCAAGAACTCGCGTTTCCGCGTCTAATTTTAAATTAAAAGCATTTTTATAAACTTTAATCAGAAAGCAACTTTTATGAATTAATTATCTGCAGGAGGTTTTTCTGGTTACTTTTTAACAACCTCTCGCGATTTCTTATTTTGAGTGTTTGATCTTGGCTTTGTGGGCGCCACGCAGGCGGAGTTAAATTAAAAACGCTCCGAATGTCGTGAATAAATTCCCTTATTGGTGCGGAGTAAGATAGAAATCAGCATTCATGAATGCATGCGTACCACTTTACACGAAAAAGCTCGTCAAGAGCGGACGGGCTATTACAGAATGCTAATTTCTAATCGATTACCGAGTGCGAGTTCTTTTTTCATGATGTGATCGGATGTTCTAACTTAATGCAATGTCAAATTGCCACCTGAATTCCTAATGCACCACTCAAACTTTTTAATATGAAAACGTAATCAAGCCGCTACTTGGAGAATTGTTCCCGAAAATGTCATTGTCAAACATTTGTTTCTAATACGTACACCTTAAAAATCGTCAATTCATGCTGACGTGCTGTCAATTTTGTATAGTTTCATTCTTACAGTGGGTTTAACAAAATTTAGCTACAATGCCATGTTCTTGTAAATCCTCGGTATCGACACTAATTTCAACCACGAAGCCTATGAATATATTTTACATTTGGTATGCTGAACTTTGCAGAAGATCCAATACGAGTCCTTTATCCGTAGTGAAAGCCCCGCGCCCAAAAAACGATACTGTTTTGGACTTTACCGTCGATCGCATCAAAGCAGAGGAATGGACCCCAATATTAAACGCTTTACGCCTCGACACGAGCTTACATGTTATTGCAATCAGAAGCCGGGCTGTCGGATGTAAGTTCCTTTACGAAGTGAATACGGAAGATAGGCTGCGCCGCATGAAAAGGCGATGTGCCTCTCTTTGGACCGATTACATTCTGAGGTCGCTAATGAGATCTTTGAGTTGCTGTGTAAAGAACACGCAGGTACTTTCCACTTTAGAACTAGATGGGCTTCCGGTATCCGGAGAGTATCTAGAGGCGTTACTTCAAACTTTAAGGAATAATAGGACCATCAAGTTGTTGTCATTCAAGCATTGTCCCATTAACGACGACGGCTGCCAGCAACTGTGTCTGGATTTGCGCTTCATGCCAAACGTCGAGGTTCTGATCCTGAGTTCGTGTAATTTGACTTCCATAAGCGGCCAACATATTGCGAGGGTTATTAAGTACCAACAAATAAACAGATACTGCCAAAGTTGGCACAACTCTCTAAGATACGAAGACCCCGGAGCCGAAACAATGGCCGGATTAAAAAGGTTGACCCTTAATAATAATCCGGAAATGGGAGATGAAGGCCTCGGCTACATCCTGGACGTACTCGACGACGACCTGTGGATTAAAGCTATTGACATGCAGAAGTGTAATATCACCGAGAACATGTCCCGGCGGTTAATAGATATGGTCCAAGGCAGCAGCTCTTTGGAAATAGCCGACTTCAGGGACAACGAAAATTTAAGTTACGCAACCATTGAGAAAATTCTGGAAGTGTTCGAGAAAAAACAACAATTTGGACTTGAGCCCGAATATCAATGGTGCGCAACCACAACAACCCTCTACGATTTTACAGTGTGCAAGTCTTCTTGTTCAAACATGTCTGGCCTGTCATCGATAGTACAAAAGTCAAAATCTGCCCCCTTTCAACAAATAGACTCGTCATCGAGGACAGCCCTACGACCACTTGTCAGAAGAACTAAAACTCTAGCAATGATAGACAGAAAACCGCGATACATATCAAACTTATTGGAATCAAACAAAAGTCAACTTGATGATGCCAAAAAGCAGCTTTCAGCACTTAACACGAAGCTGCTACAAGAAATATCAAGGCGAAAGCAGACGGAGAAGGTAAAAAATGATCTCCAGCACAAGCTGGAGGAATTTCAGAAACTGAGCAGCGTTCAGATCATAGACCAGCAAAGTAAATTATCCAAGGTTATACGTTTGATTGAGGATTTGGGGTTAGATGATGACGAGGAAGTGTTTCCCGCGATTAAGGAAGCTGTGTCTAAGAAGGATATAAAATTAAAACCGACAAAATCAAAAACACTCAATAAAGTTCCGACCAAGAAAAGGCCGAAAACACCCAAGAAAATGGCAAAGGATGAAACTCACCCAAGACCAAAGACTCCGAAGACAGTCGCGAAAGAAGAAGCGGCAAAGGAAGAAAGGCGTTCGAGGCCGAAGACCCCCAGAAAGGCCACCAAAGAAAAAAATACGTTTACTTCCGCGAAAACCAGTAAAGAACAGAAATTATTAGCTCAAAATATATTCGAAAAGTTTCTGTTAAAAGATAGTAAAAATCATGAAGCTGTTGATGACGACGATGAAATACAAGTCGATAATGTTGTTAATTACTACTACGAAGCTGAGTCTGACGATGACGACCCTTGTAGCTTCCAGCAGCTTGAATTAATGGATGCCTTTGAGGATGGTAGTTCACTTACGAGAAGTAATGCCTCTTTGGAGCGGTTTCTGCAGGAGCTGAATGTTACCGACGAGGATCTACAGTACGAAACAAATCAAGCACCAGACGAAAACGCGAGTAGGTTATGTGCGCGAGATACATCGCGCGATGCGGATAAAAATAGTTTCCGCAAATTTATGGTTCAGGTTAGTTAGCAGATCCAGTAAATATGTATAGAACTACTTAAGTAAAAATAAAATTTTGGTAAAAACCTGCGTCACTTGTGTGATTATGAAATTTAAAATTTTCTAATAATTTTATATATTTGTCTATAAAATAGCTTTTATTATTGCTTCTAGGTCACTACTTTAAAATAGCCGGTTTTTTTACTAAACAGTGATTTGTTGCTTGTCTGCCCAATAATGGTAATGATACATCAGTCTGAGCAGCAGTCATAGTTTATTGTCCATTATTTATGTTCCACTTTTTGTAACATCAAGAATATTAACGACACGGTCTGCATTGGAATGCAGCTAACAGTTAGCTGATTAACGGCACATGCTTTAGAAATATATACAGGGGGTTTATAACCTAAACTAAAGGTTACTATACAATTTCAATCAATTTATTATATATACTGTATATTTACTTTTTACATTTACATCTCATAAATCTTCTTGCATAGCATCGTCTGATACGTAGTGTTTAAAAAAATAGCTTTACCAAAAAAATATTTGTAGGGAGAGGTTAACCATTTAGATATAATTTCTGCCTGTTTTTAAGAAATGCAGTATTTTGTAGTGTTACATAGAATAGAAGTAATTACTTCTATTCTATGTAACACTACAATAGGTATTGCCGTATAATATTATATATTACTCTGAATGTTAGATAAGGCGAGGCACTTCAAGTCATGCAAAACACTATATCCTGCTTCGTTATCTGCAATACAGTAAACTATATTCCGAAATAAAAATACAACAATTTGAAGGTAGTTTTAAACTCCGAGAGGATAGCCGGAATTTCCTTGACGAATGTTAGGTTACTGTCAAAAAACTGAAAATCCAAGATTAATTTTGGAATTCCCAGATAAGTTTCATAAACTGCAAAGAATGCTAAACATTTTGATATCGTTGCTTACAGAAAATAATTTAATATAGCCAATATTGTCGTATTTTCCAAGAGCAAAGCCTATTAAATTCCGAAGATATAATTAAAAATTCTGCGATTAATTTCGAGATTTCTAAGACTAATACTGAAAAATCAAAGACTCGATGAAAATTTTAAGATTAAAATCCGAAAAGTGGAAATTTGGAAAGTAAAACGGAAAATTGCACGATTAATGCATGGGTTTCAAAAAAATGTTGGAAATTTCTAGATAAGAATTGGGTGTTTTCGGGATTAAAGGCAATATTTCCAAAATGAATTACTAAAATTGGGGAGTGAATATCGGAAAAATCCCAGATAAATGCACGAAAATTTGATATTTAGTAAAAGGTAAAATTCAGAGGAGAAATAATTAAATTTTGAGAATATATTTCTGAGAATAATAATGAGAATTCGAAGACTAATATTTAAAAATCAAGAACAGGATGAAAATTTTAAGATTAAAATGAGAAAAGTGGAAATTTGGAAAGTAATATGGAAAATTGCACGATTAATGCATAGGTATAAAAAAAATTTGGAAATTTCTAGATAAAAATTGGGTGTTTTCGAGATTAAAGGCAATATTTCCAAAATGAATGTCTGAAATTGGGGAGTGAACATCGGAAAAACCCCAGATAAATACACGAAAATTCGATATTTAGTAAAAGGCAGAAGTCAGAGAAATAATTAAATTTGGCAATATATTTCTGAGAGTAATAATGAGAATTCAAAGACTAATATTTAAAACTCAAGAACAGGATGAAAATTTTAAGATTAAAATCAGAAAAGTGGAAATTTGGAAATTAATATGGAAAATTGGACGATTAATACATGGGTTTCAAAAAATATTGGAAATTTCTAGGTAAAAATTGGGTGTTTTCGAGATTAAAGGCGATAGATCCAAAATGAATATCTAAAATTGTTGGGTGAATATCGGAAACATCCCATATAAATACCCGAAAATTCGGTATTTACCTACTAAAAGGTAAAATTCAGATGAGAAATAATTAAATTTGGAGAATATATTTCTGAGAGCAATAACGAGAATTCGAAGACTAATATTTGAAAATCACGGACAGGGTAAAACTTTCAAGATTAAAATCAAAAAAGGGGAAATTTGGAAAGTAATATGGAAAACTGCACGATTAATTCACGGGTTTCTAAAAAAAATTTGAAATTTCTATATAAAAATTGGGCGTTTTCCAGATTAAAGGCGACAGTTCCAAAATAATATCTAAAATTGTTGGGTGAATATCGGAAACATTCCAGATAAATACACGAAAATACGATATTTAATAAAAGGTAAAATTTAGAAGAGAAATAATTAAACTTTGGGTATATATTTCTGAGATTAATAACGAGAATTCCAAGACTAATGTTGATAATCCGAAAACAGGATAGAACGTTAGAAATTCGGAAGCGAATACGGAAAATAGCGAGATTAATGCCAGAAATTTCAAGAAAGGAATGAGAAATTCCAAGATATAATTAAATTTGATTCTCCAAAACTAGGAGGTAAATATCGGAAAACTCCAGATTACTGCCCGGAAATTCCATAATAAAGTGAAAGGTATATTATAAAAGCTTAAATTCAGAGCAAAAGGTATTAAATTTCGAGAATATATTAAAAATTCTGAGATGATTAAAAAGGAAGTAGAAAACAACTGTTGAAAATTCTAGGATTGAGATATGTTGAAAAGTTCGAGATTAAAGTTATAATATTGGCAGTTGGGACATTGGTTTTGAAAATTGCAAGAATAATGTTAGAAGTTCCAAGAACAATGGGAAATTTCGACATAAATGTTTGAGATTTTTGACTACAGTCGATAGTTCCTAAATTCCTAAAATTGAGAGGAGAATGTTAGAATATCCAAGCTTAACGCCAGAAAATTCGATATTAAAGTTTTTTAATAAAGGGTCAGAAAACAGAATAATACATTTTTAAGACTAAGAATGAAGTTTTGAAAAAATGCTGAATTGGTCAAGACATGTTAAAGATTTGGAGTTTATCATTCAATTTCTCATAGAAATAGGTAAATAGTTACCAAGTTTATAATGATATTTACAGTTCAGAGAAAAAAGTATTAAATTCGAGAATATAAACAAGATTATGAGATCAATAATTAAATTTCCAAAATAAATTTTAAAAATTCTAAGACTAAGACATGTTGAAACTTTGAGATCACAGTTAGAAAGT
>JABXWE010014360.1:0-22457 GCA_014611495.1 Limonius californicus
GGCTAAATTTCCAGGTGTGGTAGGATCGCTCCCTGGCGTCGGTGGTTAGCCATAGTAGCAGAAATAGGCCGACGTTAAATAAAACAAACAAACAAACAAAATACCGTAATTTATCCAATTTAATCCGAACACCTATGTTTTAAAACACGCACTAAACTTCACAAAAAAGTCACCACAATCGCGGACCGTTTCTGCCAAGTTTGGTCAAAAAATTCCTACCGCTTCTTGGTGTTGCGATTTCCATGTCACTGAGTATAGTTTTAAATAATTTTTAATTAATAACTGCAAATTGCATTGAAATAGAAAGCAGCATTATAATTTTCCAAAAATGTTAATAAACAGTTCTAAACTCCACTTCGTTATAAAGGAAAATAATTTTATTTGTTATCACACTTAATAGTTCGGTTATGTATAAAACCATTTTTTAATAGTCAAGGTTTATAAAGACTGAACATGGATTGCGCTTTGATAGCAAATTAAAAACTATAATATTTTTTTGAATATTGAAAAAGCACCAGTTTTGTAATTGGGGTAGTCTCAAATAATGTTATGTTTATTATTATTATACATGTCATTTTTATTGTTTTTTAAATATTATTCTATTGGTTGCTCCGGTCAGTACTCGGATGGGTGACCCGAAGGTTGCGTTAACGCGGCGCCTCTCTCCCACGAGGATTGATCACTATGGGAGAGTAGATCAACAACCCCCCTTATGGGGGAGGCCCATGCCCAACAATGGGATACTGCGGGCTAATTAAAAAAAATCTATTGGTTAAGGGCTATTGAACAACTTCAAAGTTTATGTCAATTGGATTAACAACTTCAATGGACATTGCGTCCAAAATTTTCAAGAAAATCATATCATCTTAATTGCTAAGTTGGAGAGTTTAGCAAAAAAGAACACGATTTGTGAGAGAGTCTCAGTATCAAAATTAAGAAACAACTTAAAAACATATTCAATTTTCGTTTCCAGTTCTAATTTTGTAATAAACCTCTAATTTGAAAATGGAACCATCTGCTTCAACGGTATTCACCTTTTCTAAAAACAATTTACTTGGATTCTTGATGTATGAGTGAGCATTTGTTGAAAATATAAATCATTTTAAAAAGATTGAATATCCCCCCATACCTTTGATATCTGAAAATAAAAGTGAATGGTTTTACTTATGTAGTTAAATTATTTTACAAACGAAAGTGCCTAACAAAGAGTAGCGCTGGTTCGTCTGCGTTGCTGCAGCTATATTTATACTTACCACATAGTATGAGGGCAGCCTTTTAAATGTTTACAAACAACCTCTAGGTGGCGCTATTGAGATGCGTTATTACGTATTTTTGTAATATTTGACATTTCTTATTGTGAAAACAGTGGCAGCTTAGAAATTGACCGAGTAGTTTGTTTACAGTGAGCGTTTAAAAAAAGCAATTTTGTGAAAAAATGGAAATTTCACGTGAAGGTTTTTGTTGGATGATTTTTTACGATTTTAATAAAGGCCTAACTCAACAACAATGCATAGAATTCGCTTCGTTTACCTTTTGGTAATGAAGCTCCATCACATAAAACTGGTTACAATTGGTTTGCAGAATTTCGTCGTGGTCGTGCGTCCGTCAGTGATGAATTTCGTGAAGATCGACCGAAATCGGTTGTTATTCCAAAAAACATCGATACTGTGCCCAACATGACTGAAGAAGATTGGCATGTTACTTACAGTGATATAGAGGCATCCTTAGACATGTCGAAGACTGCAGTGAATATTTAACTGTGAAAAAGATCTGTTCCCGATGGATTCCGCATAATTTTACCGAAGCTTAAAAAAAGGCTGGTATTAACTGGTGTAAGGAAATGCTCAAAAAATTCGAAGGAGGAACTGCAAAATCCGCATATAACATCGTAACAGGTGACGAAACTTGGATGTATTCGTATGAACCGAAAACTAAGCAGCAATCCACTGTTTGGGTGTTCCAAGATTAATCGAATCGCATAAAAGTTGTTCGTTCACGAAGCACTTCCAAGAAAACGATCGTTTGTTTTTTCGCTTGTACTGGAGTTGTCGCAATCCTGTCTTTAGAGGATCGAAGAACAGTTAACGCTGAATAATATAAAACAATTTGTTTGCTAGTAGTCATCAAAGAATTGATTATTTGAAGGAGAAAAATATCGAATTAATGTCTCATTGCCCATTCTCTTGATTTATCGCCTAACGACTTCTTTGTGTTCCCGAATGTGAAACAAAAAATGCGTGGACAGTGATTTTCATCAGCTCCAGAAGCTGTTGAAGCCTTGAAAAACCATGTTTTCGAGATATCAACTTTAGAATGGAAAAAATGTTTCGAGAATTGGTTTGAACGCGTAGAAAAGCGTATAAATCTTAAAGGCGAATATTTTTAAGCAATAAAACAGTTTCTTCCAAATAAATTTTTCTCTCCTAGTTTTTGTAAAAACATAAAAGGCTGCCCTCGTAGTGCGAGAAAAGTTGGCTTTCGAGCAAATGGACGGCGAGCAAACGGATGGCGAGCATCTTTCCCAGCGAGCAAACGGCAATTGAGCAAGCAGTGGCGAGCAAATAACCTAGCACCGATTGAAATCTTACTTAAAAATTCATTGAGTTAATAAGCTTACTTAGAAGACGGAGATTAGACATTTTGTTAAAAGTGTCTAGAAACTCCTGGCACAAATCTCCTGATTTTTACTGAACTCTCTAGTTACATTTTGAAAAAATGTTATGTACCACTAAATTACTGGCGTTATAATGTATATAAACAAATTGGTTATGTTTTACAGCGTGATAGAGGTCTTAAAGGCCTGCGGAATTTGTCATTATCGTTTTTAAAAGTTTTTACAGTACCTCCTTCCTCAGTCCCCCAATTTTATAAAAATTTAATTCTAATGCACCGGTTCTTCTAAATCGATAATCGTATTAACATAAACTTCACATTTAATAGCCCTCAAGCATTCAAATGATTTGAGAATAAAATAAATGCAAACACGGCGCTGTTCTAAAAGTTTTAAATTATCAAAAATAAATTTTATAAAAATGGAATTTGTGGACTTTAGTTTAATTTTGTAGATTGGGAAGGGGCTTAAAGGTCTACACAATTATTATTAACAACGTTCGGTTGTGAGTTCCTATAGAAATTTTTGAAAATTGTCTCTTTAGTGATCTGCTAATTGAAAGCGAAAAATAGCAATTTAGAATATTAAAGATTTTAGAAAAAGCTAAAGTCCAACTCGAAATATAGGCGTAGGTAGGTATAGTACAGATTTTTGCAAAAGCTAATCTGGAATTACGAAAGTGTCGTGTCATAGGGCTTATTAATTGAAATCAAGCTATTCTTTTCCCTAAAAGCGTAGCTTTGAAATTAGCGTCTCTACGGTTTTTTTCATAAATTTAAATTTTAATGCCTGTTTGTTGCTTCAGGCACTTCATCTCCATTCCGCTTCTACACTCTCTATTTTAATAGCAACTTGGTTGGAAGAATTATCGAAATAGTGCTCATGTTTTCATGGTATGTTATAGCGGTGATATTGGAACGTTGATACAAAAATATTCTATTGGAGGATAGAGATAAATTTAATTTCAAAAACTAGTCTAATCAGTGCTTCGTGCAGTACTTCATTTTTATCAGCATATACTCTAGAGTTTGCTACGTAGTTTTGTAAGTTTGATACTCAAGCGACATTGCCAATAAAATTACGAAAGTTCTTCGTGGATCGGAAAATCGGAATTAAACTTTTCTTTATAATTTAAAAACACATTGCACGAATCTGTAATGTCATGAATCGTTATTTGTTGTTCCTTGTGTGTTGTATTATTATTGTGCAGAAGAAAGAGGGGACATTGCTACGGGAATGTTCATTAAACTTGATATTTATTTAAAGTGGCAATGTGGCTGTTACTGGTGCTTATAGCACAACAGTTAATTGTAAGTCAGCACAACCAGATGCTAGTATAATAAACTATAAAATATATCGCATACAGGCTCTCGGCAATTGTAGGTTTTAAAAATGGCAAGCTGCCCCATTGCGTCTTCGTATATTAAAATTTTAAATGTGATATTGTAATTTCTGTTTACGTACAGTAGATCAAACATTTTCCGAAAACGGTAACACCACAGTTGAAATCTAAGAAGTTCTAGTGTAATTTCATATTGCATGTTGCAAATTATGCTAATTTCAGGAAGCATTCCTAAGTTACTTCTCAAATTTAATTACTCCACAATATTTCCTCGTAAATTTAACCCATTTTGCGTAATTCAATACGGGTAAATAATTCCGAACTTTTAATAATTCATGCTAAAGTTTCGCTAAGAGCATCCTTGAGAATTAAACTTTTCGCCACCGATTTCACCCTCCACTGTGCTCGTGATAAATAGTAGCAGTTCTTGCATTAGTTACAAGTTACAAGATAGGAGGCATTTAAAGCAAAAGTCAAATAGTTCGCACTCGATGACGTATTAGACTTGGAGATCAGATTTAAATATTTTATGTCCGTTTTTCCGCTGACGAGGCACGAACCACTTCGCGCGTCGCGACCTTAATTCTCAAAATGTAGTTGCGGGGTCGTAGTAGTTTTTCCTTGCCGGATTCGGGTCCTGTTTGAGAGGCGTCAACTACTTCATAAATAAAATACGTTATGCATGAAAAAACGTTTCGCTCATTTTTCTTCGGACTTTTGTCGCCGCGGGCTGAAAAACGCGTCGGAGCAAGAAATATGAGTAAAGTGGCGACGGTAGATCGGACCAGCGTAAAAGGGTGTTAAGCTGTTCATTAGTCGACGGAGCAGAAAAATTTCTAAATTAACAAAACCAACGAGAAACTTAATTCGGCGAGTCTTCTGTGTGACGGTGGCGCATTTTATTAAAAAAGAAATATTTGGCGAGAGGGATGCGTAAAAAATGCTTAAAGAATGGGTTTAATTTCCGCAGCTTACCGATGAAACGAAGAAATACGAGACTAAAATTACAAAACAGCGGCGGGTGAAAGGATAGAAAAAGTGTATGCACGCAACTTTGATATCGTTGATGAAAGGAGAAGAGTAACGATCTCCATGTCGGCCTCTGCCGAGGCGCCGCCTAAGGGCAGACAGTTCATCCGCTTTTGCAGGCAATATTGCAAAATACTCAGAAATACAATATTCAAATGTTGCTCGCGATACATATGCTGGAACCTTTCACATAGACGTAGCAAAAAGGTTGTACGTACAAAACTTCCGAGATCATATTTCATCTGTACAAAAGCCACTAAAGCAAGCGAATTTCATTTACTTTTGGCTTGGCCACCGATTCGTTGAAATATTCATGAGCACTGAAAAACCAGCTCTGATTACGTTTCGAACCGCATCCAACTCTTCCTCAAAACGATTGCGCTTTAAATTCCGCGCGGGAAATTGACCCACATAACAACACTTTTTAATACGAATCCGACGAATGGCCCCATAAAAAATAAAACACAATTATGAAACAAACTTATTATATTCTTTACAGGGTGGTTTTTAGTGTCTGCGGGTTGAAATACTTTTGCTATACTATATTCATTTACGCACTTTTATCAGATATTTAACTGATAATTGTAGTTTTAACATACAACTTAGTAACGCTTTTTAAGTATGTTATTAAAATAGTTAATAATATCTGGATGCACAATCTTTGAAAGGCGGCACATGTAGTGTTGTTATGTAACTGCAAACATTTATAAGCAGTCCGTATTTAATTTTATTATGAAGCTTTCACAGGCCTTAGAGGCCCATCGCTTTTTGGTGTGAGACAAGGCTAAGTTAGTTTATGCAATGCACAACAGGACCCGACTCTGCGGGTTACCGTGTTGGTGCGTAACCATGCTTAACCTGTCTATCGTGTGGTGTATTTTTTGTGTATATGATCTTGTTAAACCTCTAGTGCGATCGTAACACGAGGAGTGCCATTAATTTGATTCCCAATGGGGAGATTCGAACCGGGAAGCGTTTGGACTATTACATCCGAAGCTTGGCTCTTCTACCACTGAGCCATCCCCGCCCCTAAAGCAGTCCGTATACTGAAATATATTCAAAAATGTCTAGATCACTTTTTAATTAGAATTAGACAAACACCAGAAGGTATCACTGACCTCTATCAAACTAGTAATGTATGGAAAACCTTGCTCCGGAAGGCTGAAACAATTAAAACAATAAAGGAGCAACCTTAAAATTCAATCACTATTATAATAGTAAATTACAGGAAGAATGCTGCGGTAAAACGTAATATACTATTGGGTGTTTCTGTTATAAGTTGTTCAAATTTATAATAATTAGGAGGCTTCAAGTTGTCTTTAGGGCCTCATTCAGTACTTTAGTGTTATAATATGACATAAATGAAAACCGCTATGCAAACGAATAATTCAGGCAATGACAAAATGGGGAAAGACAGAAGAATCTCAAAAATTCATCCAAAATCGATAAAATGTTGGAACCCTAATTTGCAGGGTAGCTAAATTTGGTACACATTAGAACAGACCATTAAAAGTCGTCCTAAACATAAGTTTTTACTACATAGTCAACAAAGCGAACATATACTAGGTGGCCCATGGCCATGGCGTGTTTTGTAACACTAAACCGCATTCTTCGAAAAGCGCCTGAACGGGTCAAATTAATTTTCCAGGGGGACATGTAATATGACTAGTTACGTTAAACTATCTTCAATCCCAAAATGTGGGGTAACTTTAACCCCACTAATTTTAAATGGTAAGGCGTATCAAAATTTATACGACTTGAAAGCTCGATGAATTTGCTCTACAGTAGTCTTTTTAATTTTGAATTTCGAACATATGTTCTCGCGGAAATGCAGTCCAAAGTTTCAGGGTAGTAAATGTTCAGGAATGATTGGACTGCATCGGTTGGCCATGTATTGGCGTAAACATTTAAGTGTTTTTTTTTATGTCAGTATCACGCCGTATTCCGAAGTTTTTGTATGCTTTGAACATTTAAAAAGGTTTATTCGATATCAAAAAGAGTTGAAATAATTGCGTTTGCTTCGGTAACAATAAATGTGTCAATAGAAGCATTGAATTATTCAACCAGCAACATCCAAATAAGTATATGATCGCAAGTTTGTCTGGTACTCGCTGGGAAAATTTCGGGAGACCGGGTCTGTCGCAAATAACAACTGAAATTCTGAAAATCCGGTAAGATATAAAGCGGTAAAAGTTGCGGTTCTGGCCACGATGTTGTCGATCCTGTGTTGAGTACAAGGCAAATGGCTGCTATATCGGGTATTAATTGAACCAGTATTCAATGAATTTTGAAACACTATAAGTTTTATCCTTACAAGGTACAACGATTATGATTGCCGTTGAAATTCTGTGAGGCTATAAGTGAACGGGTGATAGTTAATTCGGTGCTTCTAGACGCGTTCATTGTTTCCGAAGAAAAACAGAATTACTTCAACTCTTTCTCAAATCGAATAAATCATTTTAAATGTTCATATAAAACTACGACAACTACGAAATTCCGCGGAAATGAATGCTCGAAATCCAAAAATAAGAGCACTATTGTAAAGCAAATTAATCGGGGTTGCAAATCTTTAATACCCCTTGCCATTTAAACTTTTGTTATGGTGAAAATTATCCAAATTTTGTGGTTGAAGATAGGTAAAGGGAAATGACTGTATTAGATATCCCCCAGCTAATTAATTTGATGTGGTCAGGCTTTTTTTTGAGAATTGAGGTTTAGTGTCACAAAATACGCTTGTTTCATTTTTGGTGAGCCATCTTGCACATGTTTAACACAACTAGACGTTGTACGTACATTTTTTAGCATAATATATAGAGAGAAACGTTAACCTCAATAAAATAAATAAACTAAAATATACACCAATAATATAAGTTTGTATCAACTTCTGACATACTAATAGAAATAAGTATTAAGTTTTTAAAAGTAGCACATTCTCTACAAGAAAAATCAGGGCAACTGGAGACCTTGGAACACCAAAAATGATGTATAAAAAGCTAAAAAATTCATTATTTCTCATGTCTTTATTACTTTATTAACAGTGGCACTACAAAAATAAATTTGATAGAAAAAGCGTTCATCAAAAATGGGTAGGTAAGTATGGAACTCATAAAGATATTGCTAACAAAAATAGCTTCAGTACACGTAAAATACCGTCGCCGTAGCTTGCGGTAAATGCCTTCAAAAATAGCGCTAGGTAAAGTATCGCCTAGAAATACAGCACCATCAAAAATAGGGTCGCATAAAAACATCACTAGGAGACAGTTCTTTGTGTGTTCTACAAAAATAGCCTTTCGAAAATAAGGCCTCAGAAATATTGTCATCGAACATTGCGTTTATTAAAGCATAAGCCATAAGCAGCGTTTTCAAAAATAGTGTTGCTAAAATATCACCAACAGAAAACGGCGGTAATAAAAAAGGTGCCCTTCATAAAACGCTAGAGTCAAAAATAAAGCTGGGTAAAAAGGTTTTCGAGAAAAATATCAACAGGAAAAATCTCAATGCGAAATTTCCGCCTGAAAAAATTGGGAACCTTACAACAGCATTGCGAAAATAAAGCTGAAAAATGGTACTATTAAGAGTGATTTAAAAAAAATAGTTCTTTTCAATAATTTCATCGCAACAAAATTACTAAAAAACTAGGGCCGCAAAACTACTTCCGGCAAATATAGAGTAGGTCAAAAATATCATCGGAAAAATAGCGCCATCCAAAATTACCTACCGGAAAATCAACGATGCAAATAACAATTATTGATGTTTATACTACAGGGTGTTAATGAATTGTAGGGCAAACTTCTAGGTCTTTAAGTATACATGAAAACAAACATTGTTTGTTAATAAATGTATGGTCAAAAGTGTTTCCTTTCAGGAATAGAGCTTCTCAGAGATTCCTTAAGAAGCGCCTAAATGTAGGCAACTCAATTTACTACCTACTATTTGTTTCCATAACAACGGAATATGAATTTGAAAAGTGGGAAAGAGGGCTTTATTTATCCTGTACTAATTTCCGTCGTTATGGAAAAAATAGTAGTAAATTGAGTTGCCTATTTAGGCGCTTCTTAAAGAATCTTTGAGAAGTTCTACCATATCCATTAAAGGAAACGCTTTTGACCATACATTTATTAACAAAAAGTGTTTCTTTTCTTGTATACTTTTTGGTTGTCCCTGCAATTGATTAACACCCTGTATAGATCTAGACTTTACGCGAAGGTAATCAGTGAATGTTGCATACAAAAGTAAACATGCTTAGTGGCTTCTTACAGTAAAATCTTAACTACACAATTAACTTAATGAAATTAATCGGATAGTTTACAAATTTATACTAATTTAAGTGTAACTGCGGTATATGGTGAGTGTAGAGTATATCACTAGGCGATGTGTAGACTCTATCATCTAGATTTCTAGAAGATTTAGTAGTTAATGTATTAAGATGTGAATTCCAGGCTGGTTAAGGATCTCGCACTGGCGCGTTGCACTTCTTCGGTGAAGGTATATTAATTCGATTGTTACATACAATAGTTTTAGATTGTAAAATACGTAATTGCTATGAACTCGAAGTACTCCAGGGATGTACCCCATAAGTCCACACATGTTTTGGTATCGCTTTATACATTAGAAGTTTATTTTCAGGGCTAATTTAGATTGTGTAAAAATCAGCAGATAGAAGTTCGTACATTTTAACCCAAACTACTTTAGTTTAATGAAAATTGCTTCCTCCAACACCAAACGGTCACGCATCTTTCCTTAGAGTGTAGGTGATGTTTATCGATTTGGATTAGTTGGCTTTGATTCTTCACGCTATTTACCATTGCTGTAATTTTACTAGCGGATCTTAGATGCCATTTCTGGAACTTGGTTTGCTGTCATTACCGCCGTGTCTAAACTAAACGTGGTTGTTAGTGCATCAGCAAGGAGATAGGGCATAGGGCCCAAAATACATCTTTGAGACAATTAAGCTTGAGTAGTATACAGCCCTGTAAAATTATACCATAACCCATTTGTTATTCAAGTATGAGTTGAAAATCCGATGAGGTAGATCTTGTTTGACTTTCTGAAATAGTCCTTATCAAATGTTTGGAGCAAGTCTACACAGGCTAATCGGCATCACTACGTCATTTCCATGATTTGTTTTATGTCTGTGTTCTGGAACGCAAATTCGTTGTAGCTTGTATTGAGTTCAATCTTTTAAGTAATATCATCCGAAATAGTTCAGATATTAGTATGGGCAAGTATGTGGTTGATGTATGAGCTAGTGCGCCATGGCATTAACTACTTCAGAGAGCGGTAACAAGGTACAATGATCAGTGACATTAGTGATGTAGTAATTATAACCAAACAGTTAAAGTAATGGGCGAAATTAAGGGCATAATGTTGTACAAAGCGCAAAACCAGGTATGACTTTGGTGATGCAGGATACTAATCAAAATCGAAACTATTGCAAAACAGTAACAAATAGCTTCCAACGAGGTTAATCACTTTATAAAGCAACATTAGTTTGCAATACTAGTCTGTTCCTTAATTTAAACTGCTTAAAGTAGAGTACATTTAGCGTTGGTTATCTTTGGACGTCCAGTATATTTGCAGATTACTAGAAAAAAATCAGATTTGCGCAGCAAAATATTTTGGCCGCATAAAACGTTAAAGGTCACGGCCACCTACACTGCTCTGGAATCTTCAACAGACAACCAGTGGATACCATGTGAAACAAATCGTGTTACGGAATAATTAGAGAACCGCCTTAATTAAAGAAAAAGTCTTATAACGTATAATTTACAGAATTATCAGGGTAAAGGGTATCTTTTTACCTAATACAGTTCATCACTTCATTATACAGCTCGGGTTTATTCTTAGAAATTATTTTAAACCCTTAATTACAGAAATGTGAACACTTTCTCGTGTTCAATTTGCACTGTATATAACTTTTTTCCTCAGACGAGAAATCGCTTTAACTTCCCGAAAATTTATTTTCAGCATTCAAAGCATCTGCGTTGCAAATATGCGATGAATCTAAAAGAATGCCGAGATTATTTAAACGGAAACATCTGCTTTTTATGCTTTATTGAAAACATTGCAGCCTGTTTAAATATTTGATTCTGTGTTAAAAAAGCATCGACCACATTCTCGTTGTAGCAACTGAAATGTATACAAAATACGTTAGCAAGGCCTTATTAAACCATGAGCAAATTTAACAGGGTTTCGCCTTTCAACAAAAAAATTGTTTGCAATTTAACACTGAAACGGTAAAGCTGATTAAACATTAAAAGCACGCCGGTGTATCGTTTGGTAGAAGTTGAAATCTGCAGGGTCTATTTGAAAATGTGGAATATAATAACGATATATAGTGCGACGGGAAAAGATTGAACTAAACTTTAGGCGTTTTCGTTAAACATTAGCGGAAACGAATTTTTTTCTGTTTACCTAAATGGCGAGAATTTTTGTGAATAATTTGAGCAACCCTTTGAGTGATTGGGAAACTTTGATATACAAACTAAGCCCATCTACATGTACCACATACCATACGGTAATTTAGTAGAAGGTACTAGAGGGCACCAGTTACAGCCGTACATACGTTTTCATTTTTTGTTACATGTTACAGTTTAAGTTTTTCACATACTTCAATTTAAAAATATTATCCATAACAAGTAGATTGAACTGTTAAGGTCAATTTAGGATACCAAAACAATAAAAACCTTATCTCAAGATGCATGCAAAAGAGTTTCATTGTAGTGTTACCGCACTGATGTGGTGTAGTGCTTTAACAGTTTGCTGAAACACTAGAAGCGTTCGGTTAAGGGAAACCAATTTCAATTACAGTTATGTTATTTTTGTTGACTTGTGAGCTGCGTACCAGACACATTTTAAAAATGAAACAGATGTCTTTCATTCGTCCTTAATCAACAAAAATTCTGAAAAGTTCCAATATATCAAATAGAAGTTTACATCACGGACGAGTGCAACGAAAAAAACGGTGACGATAGGTTTCATTTCTTTTGAAGATTGAAACTGAAAAGCGGCGAGTACAAAGCGGGGCCCGCGTTCACCGACCGTTTTAATGAAACGGAGAATTGCAGAGAGCAGAACGTAAAATCTGGTATGCAATTAACAATTTAACGGTAGGTACGGAATGACGCAAACCAATGTAACGATGGTGGACCGAATCGGTGGTACAAGAAATCAATAACGGTGAATTTAAAGCAATTAGCGTCAACGCGTACAGTGTTCGTGATGGCAAACAACCTCCAGTGATAGAATTTGTTTGGCAGGAGAAAATTCGATGCGAGCGTAAATTTAAATCCAACAAAGCAATTCCTCCGTCCTGTGTCTGCTCCACCCTAATCCCTTACCATGAATTATGTTCTACGCGAAGATTATTTCAACCTGTAGGTACCGTGATTCTCTTGCGATGTTACAGTCGTAAATATGTAATAGGACGCATCACTCGGAACAAGGAGACAAGATAACAAATTTACGCCAGCTAAGCTGTACGTATTTATTGACACTGCGAACGCTTTGGAAGGAAAATTACCCAGAAATTCTCCCTGTAGCAGTAACAGCGTAAACGTGTAACTTTCCATTGTTAAACTAACGTAAACTATTAAATGCTGGTTTAATAAGGCATAATCAGATTAGGCTTTCGAATTAGATTTTCTCAACGGTAAATTGAAATTATCGTTATCCCGGGAACGAGCGTTTTACATTTACTAAATATTAACCCAAACGTTTTTAAATGTCTTCTATGATCTATAACCTCAATAGTTGAAAACGGCACTAGTGAAAAATATAAAAAGGAAAGATAAAGGAAGCGAGCACAGAAACTACAGGAAGGGGAGGGAAACGAACGTTAGACGATGCAGGAGCAAGCAGTAGACGAAAACGACTAGTAGAAATGCAAAAGGCTTAGTAAAATTATGGATAAAGTGTGAATCAGAGAAGATTGTAACATGAAAGCCATAGACATCGAAACAGAAAATGAAGGGATGCCAGATGTATAGTTTGGAAAAGGAAGTAGAAATGTAGGTGAAGCAGAAAAACTAAAGAGGAATTGTACTAATACAATATAGAATACTGACAAAATGAATGGTGATAAGGGAATAAAGCTTTAATAATCCCGAAACAATGCACTTGGCCTAAAGATGTATTGGGGATTTGATAGGAATAGCACAAAAGATATAAAGCTTGGGGGTCTTGAGTAATTGCTGCACAAATTACGAAAAGTGAATATAAAGAAGGGAAATATCATAACAGTAATGAGTACCTCGATAAAATGCGGCTGAATACAGAAAGAATGATATACAGAATTTATAAATGACTCAAAAAGAGGGAAAGAAGTGTAAATAAAATGGAAAATGGGCAAAACAAAAAACCGTAAACGTGAAGCAATAGGTTTGAAAGACAGAAATGGACAGCATTGTAATAGGAATCGCACAACAGACAGTAGGATTGGCGATTTTAGTAATGGAGGCAGAAGACGCAATGCATGCTAATGAAGCAACAATGGGGAAGAAGATAAAATAAACGGAGATATGAAAGGAATTCGCGGGCAGTACAAGGTTTGGGAATGTGAAGATATTGAGAAGAAAATAAAGTGAGATACGCAACCAACGCAAAGATGTAGAAAAAAGAGAACGGAAAAAGAAGAAATGGTCCAAAAAATAGCATGCATGGAGATGGGAAAGATTATTGAAGAAAAGGGAAAATAGCGGTTATGTAAATGACATGAGGTGAAAATAGACAAAGAGAGAAAATTGAGAAGTTATGGGGGGGGGGGGGGGGAGTGGAAGAGAATGACGATTTGCAATGAATGGAAATAAAAGTCAATTTGTTAAAAGTAAGAGAGAGTTGAGGTGTTGAAGAAATACCGTTCATACAGACAAAGAGTGAATATAGTGAATAAGGGGAGAACGGAGGAAGGAACAGTGACGATATGAATGCAAAAAGAATGAGAGTGACGAAATATACAGAAGAAGATAAAAAATATAGAATTGTGAATAGTTACGGTGAGGAAACATGAGAAGTAAAAACATCGAACATATTAGGGTCGTAAGGGGATTGAAGAGATTGAATAAATAAGTGGGAATAGTACGTGGGGATGTAGAACTAGTAAGTTGGCAAATAAAGAAGGAGACAGGGTACAAATGACATTGATGTACAAAAGACAACCGTGTAAATGCCGCGAAATGGGTAAGTAAAAAGAATGAGGAAAACAGAAAACATATGCCAAAAAGTAGGATGAACGGAAGTGTGGAAAAAAAACAAACAAGAATGATAGCGGAAAGATACAAACAGAGTGGAGGCAAGAAGTATATGTATAGAAAGAGTAGGTGATGGGTGGATAAAATGAAGAAATGGAAAAGAAATGATCATAGTAGAAAATAGAACTGAGAATTTACATAAGAAACGTTATGTAGTAACCAAATTAAACACACATTGGTCAACATAAGTGTTTATTGGTTATTCATAAATGGTGTTCCTTATAGAAACGCTCGCCATCGAATTCTCCATTTTTTTTGCAAATACATATCTTTTATAAAATTACCTTACTTGCTATTTAACCTAATAGTGCAATGACTTAACTATATGCATACACACCAACTATAGGAAAGCTGAGTTGGCTTCATGTGCAATTATTGCAAGCTATTAGCAAGAGTTCAATAACTTCTAATAGGTACAAATGTATACACAGAAGTCCATCACAGTGAAATGGCAGTAAAAATTGGACGCGGTAAATTGGATGCGCGTCACGGCAATTGCACGCGTACGTCAATAGGACGCGTGCGTCAATTAGACGCGTTGAATTGGACGCGTACGTTAATTGGACGCGATCAATTGGACGCGCGGCAATTGGACGCGTACGTCAATTGGACGCGTACTTCAATTGGACGCGTGCGTCAATTGGACGCGTTCAATTGGACGCGATCTATTGGACGCGCGACAATTGGATGCGTACGTCAATTGGGCGCGTGCGCCAATTGTACGCCAGATAATTGGACGCGAGACAATTGGACGCGTTCATGAACTTAATATAAGTTTTATTAGAATTTGTGGGTTTATTTACGTTTAATTAAGGCTGAGACGAAGGCAACTACCATTTTCTTTCCGTTTGTGGAATGTACTCGTATATGTATGCATTCGTCGAAGATGATATACCACGTTCAAATAATTCTGTTGAAGGGTGGCACAATAGCTTTTCTTCAATACTTAATGCTGCACATCCAATCATATGGAAATTTGTAAATGCTCTAAAAAAGGAAGTAGGTTTAACTCGATTGAAAATCGAGCAATTAATTGCTGGAAATCCAGTACCACCCCAAAGAAAAATTTACAGGGATACCGCCGAAAATATACGAAGAGTGCTTGCTGATTACGGAAATAGACCAATATGGGATTACCTGCGAGGGATTGTGCATAATTTCCAACTGCAAGTGTGAGTTGAATAATGTATGAAGGGGTTTATGATTTCTTTGCGTTTATTTGTACCATTATGTTTTTTTATAAACCTGTTCTAATTGTTTACTTTATGTTTATTTTGTAACTTTGTACTAACTATAATAAACTGCATTTTTCTGTATACTTTTTGTATAAATCTTAATAACAGACACCTCCAACTGTCGGCGCGTCCAAAAGACGCACGTCCAAAAGTCGTCGCGTCCAATTGTCTTGCGTCGAATGTATCGCGTCCAATTAACTGCTTCCAATTGATGCGACACGTAAAAATTGGCAAACGAAACAATTACCCGGAATCGGTTATACCAAACCAAGGATGAAATGGTAGAAGAAATAATGAAAGAATAACGAACAACGAAAGACACTGTTGAATGAGGACGGAAAAAGTAGGCATGCAGATAGAAAGGGATAGGAACTGGTATTGGAGAAGGAGTGGGAGAACACGAGGAATGGTGATAGGCTAGGAATGGAAGTTGAACCAGAAGCAAAGGAGAAATGAATGAGGAAATTGGGGGGGAGGAGAATGAAAACCAGAAATATAAAAGACAACGGTATCTCTTACAATTTAATACAAAGGATTCATTTCTAAGGATTTTATTAATAGACGGAAAATTAAAATTATTGAGTTGAAATACGTTGCAGTTCCATATCAAATAACCTGAGACGTTCGTTTTAAAATTCAATAATAATAATTATTGAAGCTACGCGCCCTGGTTTATGTTCATAGCGGACATTTCACATTAAAATGAAAAATTTGCTCGTATTTCCCATTCGCCGTTTAAATTAAAGCAATATAGTAATGCTCGAGCTTCAAGAAGATATTATTACGAGTCTTTATAAATTCCTAGCAACCTGTGGCACTCAAACACTTATAGTAAAGCTGGAAGAATCCCGTTTAAATTTCGTTAGCCGGTAAGAATTTTTTCCTTAATTTATTGCGCTACACCCACGTTCCTATTACCTGGCTGCGTTTATTAAAGCAGCGCTACAATTTCTTAGCCCAGCTTGAGAATCTTAGATGTACCTTTAAGGAAACGTTCGCAATTTCGAGTTAAATTAGGCCAGACAAACTGCGAACGGCGGAAACTTATATTCGGAATTAGATTTTGCGGTTGCATTCCGAACGGCGAAGTAACAGAACGCACCTGTAGACTGTAAAAAAATCAATTACCTAGTTAGGGCGCGCATCTGAATTCAATGGGGGGATATTTAACAGTGCTCTCGGTCCCGACCGGGACAACAGAGCAGAAAATTGCTTTACAGATGGGTCAGATATCTGCGTAATGAAACGGTATTAATGTGCGGCAGCGAATTACGATAATGGCTGCGTCTCTTCGAAAACAAACACGGTTAAAGCGCCATGAAATTGTTCCGAATGATTATTGAATATCCTTGTATTGTTTTAGCAAATTTTATCACTGCAACGGTGTTAACCTTTTATTAAACACGTGCGATTTATGTACGCTGCACCACCTGCACCGGAATGGCGCCGTTCGTGGCGAGAAATGAAATACGGAAACGACTAGAGTGTGGTTATAAAATTATCAGATCCTCTCGGCAATTTTTATGTAATTTGTTATGCAAATTATTTTTTTCTACCCGGTAATTAACTTTTTCGCAGTTTAATTATACGTTTACGCTTTTTTCAAGCTCGACACCCTCACACCCCGTCGCGAATTTGTTATGTAAATGCCATTAGTGCTGCTATTTTGTTGCGGAACACGATGTTTAATAAGGAAAATTTAAATTTCCCTACTTAACATTTAATTTACCTTGATGAATGCTGATAGAGAGAATTTTCCTTCTTCGGGGAAGACTTAAATTTAAATTTTTAGTTGATTTAAGCACGCGAACGCCTCCCAAAAATGGCGTCCAAAATGAAGAGAGTTTGCAAGTCACTGTTTGTTATATTCGTCTCGTAATCACCTTGGGTCAAGTGTAATTCTCGAGGAAATTTCGACACTTGCTAGGCTTTCAGGCCGTTTCCTAAATTACGACAACTGCCTTCTGAATTAGCAGTTTAGTTACGCTCTGCACATCGCAGCAAGCAGAAACTGTCTGATCTCGAGCCATCGAGGGCTCCGGCTTTTCTCAATTTCACCTTTAAATAAGTGGACGCGACTGCCTCCCTGGACTTTCCCATACTGGAAACTGTTCATATCATCTTTATTCAACAGTAGAGTTATTTTCCTCAAAACGGTTGTTCAAGTGCTATCCTAAAACCTTGCCTCGTAACGAACAGACTTACAAGGTTTGTAAGAATTCCCGCCAAATATCTGCGGTGCCCCTTAATTTCCTTTTAATATGCAACCAGGCATACTTCATTCTCTACTATATACGTCGCGCGGTCTAACTAGTACCGATTGCTGTTGCTACCGAGGTAAAATTTTCTAAGTCCCTGGAAATTATATTTTGTAGGGCATAAAAAATCGATTTTTTTATTTTCGCGGAAAAAGATTCTTTGACGCAAACAAATAACAACCGTTAGAATAAAAAATATATTTTTCTAAAAAAGAGGGGGGAGGGGGCCGGTGCGCTTACATAAATCCACGAGTGTAATATTTCTTTGCATATTCATATGCTCCATTACGCACTGAGCGATTCAGTGAAAACCCCAGCTTCCTATCTTTTTTGGTTTATTAATTAAAGGAGTTTGAAGTTTCAAACTTCCAAGCTTCGTAGAGGGCGCCACAGGAAAATTACGGAGTCCTTCAAAAAATATTTCGATAGCCCCTTGCGAGGTCTATCGACACATGAAATTTAAAAAAATTCCTTGGAGCAGTTTTTGAGAAATAATTTTTTGAAAATTTCCAAAATTTTGAAAATTCGTAATTTAGGCCCCTTATAATTTTTAAAAAAACTTTTTATATCACCTCATTTTACCCTTCATATACTATTCAGAAAATAAAAATCATTTGAATCGATTCATCCGTTTTCGAGTAATTGGGCGTTAAACTCAAAATTTTCAAAAAATCATAGCGCCCTTCAGTTTAAAGCTAGCGAGTTCGGCAAAAAACTAACAGATTTGTCTTATGACCCTCTATCGTTATCCGTGATAAAAGTTTCAAAATTGTAATCACGAAAAAAGTGATACCAAAAAAACATGCGTAACTTCCGCTTCCGGTTTCGGATTTTTTTTGAAAAGCTTATTTTTTCGATGAATTTTCGATACACCCCCGCATTCCAAAGCGCATCAAAATCGGAGCAATACTTTCGGCTGTAGGAGCGTCACATACGTACGTACATACGTACATACGTACCCACCCACAGACAGACATTTTTTAAAAACCACTTTTTTGGGTTCCTAGAGACCCAAAACGGATATATCCGTTAAAATCTCGATTTCGAAAATTTTCATGATTTCAATACTTACCCTATACCTATAAGGTATGGGAAAGTAAAAAAGTGATTTATGTTCTCTACAAGGCTTTTAACGTAGATTTTAATCTCTAAGTGGGCGTTGAGGGGAGCACTCCTTGCTCTTTCAGCCCCATCGAAATTATTTGTTCTGCAGCGCGATCGCTGCTTTAAATAATAAACCATCGCGATTATTAACAAGCTTTTCTCTATGAAAATAATAAATAAACCGCGTGGAGATATTAAATGTGTACTTGATGGGCTTCTAAAATGCTTTAAAATTAGCTAAAATAGCTTTTTATATAATCATCCAAGCTACATTAATATGCTACCTTGGTACATGCTCTTTTTAGTTAGTAGATAACAGATCCAAGACTGTAATAAAGTAATGGAATGTTCAGAAAATTGCTAAGAAAAAATAAAATCAACTAATATATTTAGACTTAATTCGGTAAATTTTGGCCATTTTAATACAAAGTACCACCTTTAAAACCATAATGCATATAATCTCAGTGTAATGCCAAGACCCTGTGACCAATTTTAGTTCTTTAGAATAGCAAACAGCAACTATATTGTTAAAATTTCGCTAAGATACCATTTTTCTAATAGTCAGTCATGATCAGTTATCATTCTTTGTTGTAGTACAAAGAAAGGAATATTATGATTAAAATATATAGCTACACTAATTTATGAGTACCCAAGGGTGTTTGTAATCCTCTTATCACAATAATATTTCATCAACAAAATAACGTCTCTTTTTTTGTAATGTAACTTCAAAATATTAACTTTTTCCTAATGGAACCTCCTGTAGGTTAATGTAGTGTAGACTTCTTGTGATGTTTCTCACCTTTTGTTATGGAACACTCTGTATTCTTCTGTTACTACGTTTACACAGTTTTCTCTCTTCATCTATAGGTATGTTATAATGTTACCACGTTGTGGTTTTGGCAACAGTTGTTTTGTTGTTACTTACGGGGTTCATAACGTGAATATGTTTGGTTTTAAGAACTTAACAAACTACTGGCTGGCATGAATAAAATATATTGATGGAACCCTCGTTACAAAGAGTTAAACAGGGATGCGGCTTACATTAAAATGTAGTAGTGCTATCGAAACCCTATCATGAAGGGTCGCCAAGGGATGTAAACGAGTCACGAGACAGAGATGAGGCTTCCCATTGAATTACTCTGAGTGACCGATTAGTGCATTCTTATGAATAGGGAAACTTGGGTAACTTAGGATAGGATGATGAAGTGTTGTAAGCGTACAAGTGTACTTCACTCAAGTTTAGTACCAAACCTGACAGTTTGCGATATTAATCCAGAAAATGAAATCTTATTAATATGCAACTTAAAGATTAAATTAATTGTTTTCAGGAAATATGCTCCATTATTTAAAATAGTTAGTATGCTTTTTAGAATTATATATACAGGGTTTTCAACGACAAGTGGCCACCCTCAGTATTTTTCAAAACAATTTTTTAGTTGAAAATCGCCAAGACATCTTAACAAAGACAGCAAAGGGGACATCTTTTTACTTAAAATCCGGATGTCTGTCATCAACTCCTTAGCCGTCACAGCCACCCCCTCTAAAATTTCAAATGGCACCATACCATGTGTGGCACATCGTTGGAAAGGTTATTTCATAAGGAATTTATTTTACTATTTATTTTTTTTATTCGCCTGAAATTGAGACAAAAAAATTAAAAACTATATTTTGTTTATTTCGGTTAAGCTGCTGAATATAGCAATTACCGTTAAAGTAATTATTCAATGTGACATTTACGAGAACTTGCGGTGACAATTGTTGACATTCTTTTATTATTCTCTGCCTAAGATCTTCAATGTTGGACGGCTGTGTTGCATATACTTCGGATTTCAAATGCCCCTATAAGAAATAATCCAACGGACACCCGTCGGGCGATCTAGCCGGCCATTCGATGGGACCACGTCTTCCAATCCATCGTCCAGAAAACCGATTGTTCAAAATTCTCGAACGGGAACCACATAGTGAGGAAGGGCACCGTCTTGCTGGAAAACTAGTTCATTTTCAAGCAAATTTTCGTCATTTTCCAGTAGTTCTGTTGTACACGGATCAACAGTGGTGTCAAGAAGTTCAGGTAAAGTTCAGCGCCATTCAAATAACCGTCAATAAAAAATGGGCCAACGATGTGGTCTCCTAGTTTACCTGTTCAAACATTAAGTTTCTGTGGATATTGTGTATGGGTTTCCCTAAACATGTGCGGATTCGTATCTGACCAATACCTACAGTTATGCCTGTTGACTTCTCCGTTCAAAAAAAAAACGTACACTCATCGCTGAAACAGATATTCATATTATACAACAAGTTTACGTTGTTCAATAGATTATTATAGATAATTTCGCAAAGCTGTAGTCTTCGATCATTGTCGTCTTCGTTTAGTTCTTGAACAAGTTTTATCTTGTATGGATGAAATTTGTGCTTTTTTAAAATTTTCCATACACTGCTTGTTGAAACCCCCGATGCCTGGGAAAGTTGATTTAAAGACTGATTGTTATCCATTGCTACGTGTCCCAAAACAGCAACATCAACAGGTTCGTTCATAATTGGTCTTTCTGGTTGATGGTTTTTGTTTGTCACTGCGCCAGTTTCCTTGAATTATTGTATCAACTTTATAACATACTGATGGCGAATGAATTTATCGGGATGAATTTCATTGAAACCACGCGCTGCAGCTCGTGCACAGTCGTTATTTTTTGAAATAAAACGCAGAATCTCGATTCTTTCGGCAGTGGTGTAAACCATGTTGACACTTTTATAATATTCAAAATGAACTGAATGTTGACTGGCAAATGAAAACACAGAAGATGAAATAAAAGCATCTAGGTACTGCTATATTCAGCAGCTTAACCGAAATAAACAAAATATAGTTTTTATTTTTTATGTCTCAATTTCAGGCGAATAAAAAAAAAATAAATAGTAGAATGAATTCCTTATGAAATAACTTTTCCAACGATGTGCCACACATGGTAAGGTGTTATTTGAAATTTTAGAGGGGGTGACTGTGACGGCTAAGGGGTTGATGACACACGTCTGGATTTTAGGTAAAAGGATGTCCCCCTTACTGACATGTCTTGGCGATTTTCAGCATTTGGCACCGTGCGATTTCTTCCTGTGGGGTCACCTGAAAAGCCGCATTTATAAAACCCCTCACCCAAACATTAATTCTTTGAGGAATGCAATATTTGAGGAGTGCAGGTTGATAACGAATAGGCAGTTGGCAAACGTCAGAAATTCGTTTTACAATAGGATGGGGCATTGTTTAATGCAGAATGAAGGTTTATTTGAACACTTTCTTTAATTATTAATTTCTAATTATAATTTTGTCCTAACTATTGTCAACAGGTGTATCATTATGCAAGGGGTCCCCCTGGGTTCCGTTCCTTGTACGTTTTACACTCCTCCTAAGATGAAAATGTCGAAAAAAAGATTAAAAGTCCAGCTAGAATTCTATTGAATGCACTACGTGCACTCTTCTACCTTTCTTAGTAATCCTTTTACTGTTTTCCCAAATTATTGTTATTATTATTATTATTATTGTCGTTTATTAAAATGTATTTATTTTATTTGTGTATAAACAATTTTCTAATAAACACGACCGATGCTAAGGAAGTTTACTGAATTTTACATTTACCAGAA
>JABXWE010014361.1:0-29832 GCA_014611495.1 Limonius californicus
CTAGTATACGTAAAACTAGATTAATTACCCCAAATAAATGGTATATGCGCACGGATAATTATAATTATACGCAAAATTCCCCCTTTTGTTTGAATCTTTAAATCAGAAATTTTCAACCTCGTAAACTGCAGACCATTTAACAAGTTCTCAGTGTACAAAAAGTTAACTGAATATGAACGTGAATTTTTCCAAATAAAATATTTAACTAAATACAAAATTTTGTCGAATATTTATTTTATTTCAATATAAATATGACTACGCAATTAAACGAGTTGTCGTTGTTCGTTGTTGGCTAGTTCTCGAAATTCCATGAACTTATCGCCCACGCAGGTAAGGTAAAAAGTGGACTCACAAACCTTGAACGTAGGTTTTCTTTATCCGAAGTACTCGCTATACGACCATCTGCTACGCATGCCAAGCCGACGGTTCTGCACTGGAATTTCTAGGCTGAGATTATCGAGCTCTTGAAATTTTCCACGTCGTTATAATTGCGATCCGTTTCCGGATTTTTTTTCCACTCTTCCGGCTGGTATATGCTTGCCTTAATAAATTCAACTGTCATAGAAAAGCAACAAGTAGAATAAGAACCTTCTAAGCTTACCATAAGATGTAAAATTGGCAGAAGAAAAACTCTCCAAAAGTGCACTAAATTAGGATTACTCCCAAGGAAAAATTTACTATCACACAAGCGTGTTTGAACTTCCCCTAATCACTTGAAAATTCACAAATTGGAATATCATCCGAGTCGTAACGACCTTAATTAAAAATTCAAGTCTGCACTTCTTGAATGTTGAAAGGTTCTTTTTCTAATCCAACTGACGGAGGTCCGAGATCCGAAAGTTCACGATCGCTGCGCAGAACTCTAAAAATGAGAACAAGTTTTTGAATTGAAACCGAAGTAGGTCGTGTAATACGCTCCAATGGGAAGCACTCCTAATATACACTATGCGTCAGAAATCACACGTTACAATTTGTTTAGCGATACTAACGGCCTTTTCTGACAAACCATTGCTTTGATGGTGGTGCATGTCTGAATTGTAATATCTTTGTCTTTGTAATAATCTCTACATTTCATCGAGAGAAAGGGTAAGTTATCAACAATTAAGTGTTGTGGGTAGTGAACACATTCTTCATGGCATTTATAACACTATTCGATGTTTTGTTAGGTAATGGGCAAATATCGATCTAGTACGAAAAATGGTCTACGAGTACTAAGTAAGACAATGAACCAAATTCTAAAATATCCGTACCTACTTTTTTATACCTAAGAGTTGCTACAGAGTCGGGTAAAAGGGGTTCCTTAAAGTTACTAGGCATATATTTTTCACAAATTTTGCACTGTTTGATATAGGCTACGAGATCGTACGTTAGATTTTGCCAAAAAAAAATAACTGTCTTGCTTTATACAAAGTTTTGTTGATCCCTAGGTGGCCCTTGTGTAATAATTTCATAATAAAAGATCTAAGATTCTGCGGTACAACTATTTTATCTCTCACAAAAATAAGCCCAGCTTCAACATATAAATCATTTTTTAGATTAAAATAGGGTTTATCGTTTACTGGAATTGCATTTAGCTTTGGCCAACCATTGTAATAATAGTCGGAAATTCTGTTTAAAACTTCATCATTGGATGTTTTCCTTCTAAATTTGGACTTCTTTACATCGGTCATTGGTAAATGTTTAGATACTGTGTGTACCATATCAAACATATCAGAATCAATTGTATTGGACTTTAAACTAGCTGTTTTGAGATGCGCTTTATTAGTAAAAGCGCGGTTTGCACTGATGTACCAGCATGAATAATAGCAGTCGTAGAAATAAATGTCCTGTTAATTGTTAACGAACTTTATTTACAGACTACTATTAATGTGAAAAATAAACCATGTATCTTCCTAATGGCGGAGAAATACGACAGGTATTTTGTTATATATTTGTATGATATTATGAGTTAATAACAAAATTGTGCCAGCCGAGCGAATGGTGCATCGAACTGGTCAGAATCTTGAAGGCAACTGGTAAGTGAAAATTATATCGACGACAATTTCGGAGCCTTTGTCAACCCCGTCCCAGATCCGGTCAACATTATGGCAACCAGATGTGTGAGAACTGCTGAGGGTGGGCAAAAGCGCACTTTGGCTTAATTGCACCCCAAGGGTACTTTCTACCTAACTTAAGTGCTATTCTAAACATCTACAATACAATTGTCTTTTACGAGTCCTAATTTTCAACTAATATTTGGAGCACTATTGTCATGAACACTAGCTCTAGAAAGCATATAAGCGAAATGCATGTTTTTGCCTGGGACATAGTAGACATTAAGGTTATATTTTAACAGTTTTAATCGTAAACGTTGTAGCCTCACTGACCCAATTTTGCAAATAGATTTAGACATGCTTGAAATTATTGGTTTATGGTCGGTCTGTACATCTACATTATGAGGATAAACAAAATCATGAAATTTTTGAGTGCCAAAGTATATCGCTAGTAATTCCTTTTCGGTTTGGCTATAATTTATTTCGTGATCGTTCATTGTTCGAGATGCACAGGCCACCAATTTTAATGTTTTATTACGTTCTTGAAACACACAACAACCTAATCCATTTTTTGATGCATCACACTGTATTATGCTTTTTTTAGTTTGGTCAAAAGGTACTAATGCAGGAGACTTGTTAATAATTTTCTTTATATTCTCAAAAGTTTCCTGATGTTTAGGCAGCCACTGCCATTCTACATTACATTTAAAAATTCACATAAAGGATTCATATATTCTGTCATATTTGGAACGTAACGCCTTACATAATTAAAAGACCCTATAATTCTCTGAAGCTCTGTTTTACTTTTAGAACTTACAAAGTGCTTCTACACGGTCCGGGTCTACCTGCATTCCCTTTCCAGAAAAAATCTGACCCATACATTTACTTGTTTTTCACAAAATTGAAATTTGTCCTTATTGAATTTAGCATTTACCTGTCTAGCACGTTTTACAATTTGTTCGACAGCTTTGTCATGCTCCTTTTTTGTGGCTCCAGCTATTATCATATCATGGCAGATTATAACATTTTTAATATCCCCAAATTTTGTTTCAACCTCTTCCTCGAAGAGATCCTGCGAATCTGACAGACCATACGGTAGCACCTATATATCCCAAATGGTGTACTAAAAACAACATTTCCACGATGAATCTTCATCTAATCAAATACAGTAAATATACTTTTACCACTTAACTTCGCGCAGATTTCTTCAATACTTGGACCTAATCGCGGTTTCCTTACTATATGCTTGTTTAAATCTGATGGATCTAGGCATAATCTAATGTTACCGTTCGACTTTTCTACCAAAACGATTCTATTAATACTTGCCCTAGCATCAATTTCTCCTGCTTTAACAATAGCTTTTCTGCTAATCAACCTTTCTAGTTCATCATTAACTGCATTACATATTGCGAAGGGTATTTTGGTTGGGGGGTAGCTCACTGGCTCAAACTCTTCAGATGTAGTAATGTGACACATACCAGGAAAAGCACCTGAGCCTGAAAAAACATTCTATTTCGTTTTATGAACGGTTCTTTACTGCTATTCGATTCACACTTATTTATATTATTAATTCTTTTTATTAAATTTAAATGTAAACATGCCTGGCCTCCCAAAAGAACTTGCGTTTCCCCTTCAACAATAACAAAGTCTTCGTAAATACATGTATTCTTAAACTTACAAAATATAATTTTCAGTTCCTATAGGTTTTGACACTGTTCCCTCAAAAGCTTTTAACATATAATCAATGGGTCTTTGTGCCGTAAGATAACAACGAATACCCAACGGCATATAGTACAAAACGGGGGCAAACTTGAGTATAAACAAATTTAAGTTAATTCAAAAGTGCATTATATTCAACCGAAATGTGTATATAATAGCACTGGTGATATCTGTTGTTGTTTCCTTGAGCTTAATGCCACACAGGACCACACAAGGAATTATGCACAAAGGAGTCGGATAGGCTAACATAGATGACTTACAACAAGTGCTGGATTCGAGGAAATGCAGTTTCTCCATCATTGTTGATCCGGCACAAAAATTACACGCACGTTTCTGTTCACACTTGTTTTTGCAGTGAAAAGTCTCTTAACGAACCGACTGCCAGCTCGAGGGTTGAAGGGTGAGCGGGTGGTTAGGACAAAGACGCTAAAGTGATAACATCTGTTGGTCAGGAAGAGGAATGGTCCATTTTACGAGGACGTAACATACCATCCACCGAAATCACTAGTGATTTCATAAGCACAAAACAAAAGAACTTTATTAAATTTAAAAACAAACAAAATAACTAAAATAATTAAATTTAGATCACCTAACTCAAACCTCTTAAACGTGGTTGCTCCGAACTATTGCCAGGGAACAGGGCACAATTTTACAAATGGTCGTTTTAGCAGACCATTGCTGGTGCGGATAGTAGCTACCCGGGCAATTTTATCCGCACCAGGATGCAACTTTTCAAGATGTTTAGCATCAAAAGATAAATCGGATTTTGCTAAACGTCCTCCTACTCTGAGGACCCGTTATTGTCGATAAACGGAGACAATGTTTGCAAATATTTAGAGCACTGATGACCACTTCGAAGGTTGGAAAGCTCCAGTTTGAAGGCTACCGCTTGAACGTATTTCACAATGTGGAAGAGCGATGTTAGCAATTCCGCTGCTGTGAGGACGCCAGAAACCTTATCTTTACGCCGAACATTGTTCACAAATCGGAGGCAATAGGCGATGACGCCTTGAATTTTGCGCAAAGACGAAAAACGATTAAGCAATACGTCAATGTCTGACCACTCAACTTGCGCTACTAAAACAACTTTTCTAGCTTCACCCTCAACATCAGTGGAAGCAGAGGGAATTGACACGTCGGATGGCCACAATTCAGGGGATTGTCGAAGCCACGACGGACCCGCCCACCAAAGGGAACATGACAATAGGTCGTCTGGAAGAAGGCCACGAGAAGCGGGATCAGCCGTGTTCTCACCGGACCGGATATGCCGCCAACAACTAGGGTAAATACGGTCTTGTATGTGCGAGACTCGATTGGCAACAAAGGTTTTCCACTAGTGAGGCGAAGAGCGTGTCCAAGACAACGCAACCGTAGAATCACTCCAAGCTACAACCTTACTAACAGCCACATTTTCACCACAAGTTTCAATGACAAATTGGACAACATTCGATAACAGCACAGCGGCACACAGTTCCAATCTGGGGATTGACAACCGCTGGAGAAGTGCAACTTTAAATTTGGCCATGACAAAAGACACATGAATTTTACCCCCATCATATACAAATCGAAAATAAACTACACATGCATACCCTGATTCAGTAGCATCGCAAAATGCGTGCAACTAACATTCAACAACAACAGAGGAGGGCTTGAATGAACGAGGAATTTTTAAACTGCATAATACATGGAGCAAGGCTTGTACCGTCGCCACTGTGCACAAACATCGTCAGGAGGCTGGGAATCGCAATCTAACCCTAACGCCCACAGGTGTTGTACAAGCCGTTTAGCAAAGAAGGTCAGCGGGCACAAGAATCCAAGGGGATCGTATATTTTTGCAACCTCTGACAATATGGACCGTTTATTACACGGTGAATTAATAGGTTTCACAGAGAAGGCTAACGAATCACTAGAAGCTTGCCATTGCAGGCCGAGAATTTTTATCATGGAGTCTGAGGCACCATCGAACGTGGAACCTTGAACCTGACAGTGTTCCGGTGGGAGATGTTCTAGTAACAATCGATGATTAGCTGCCCATTTTCGCAATTCAAAACAACCTGTTGCTAATAAGGTTATCAACTGTGATTTTAATTCAAGGGCTGCCTGAAGACTATCCGTACCTGATGCGAAATCATCCACATATAGATCTGAAGCCTGCGAAGCGAGCGGAAAATGTTCCTGCCCCTCGTGGGCCAATTTTAATAAACAACGAATAGCAAGATAGGGGGACGATGCGACTGCATAAGTAACAGTATTTAATTGATAGGTTTCTCTGGGATCTAGAGGAGACGGACGCCAACGAATCAATTGATACTTACGCTGTGGTTCGGTTACCAGTATCTGTCTTCATTTGACGTACATCACAAGTAATTACAAATTTATGTGACCGAAAACGAAGTAGAATAGTTGCAATATCATTTTGCAACTTAGGTCCGACAAGCAACGAATCATTAAGCGAGTTCCCATTATGTGCTTTAGCGGAAGCATCGAAGACTACGCGAATTTTAGATGAATTACCGTCATCTTTAAATACTCAATGATGCGGTATAAAATAGCAATTCGAACCCGAATGTGGCTTGGACATATGTCCCGAGACGAGATAGTCCTTCAAGAACTCGATATACTTGTCCTGGACCGAAGGTTGTCTGGACAAGCGCCGTTCTAATGCCAGTAAACGGCGGTTAGCTATTTGAATCGATCCTTCAAAAGCTGGCGACAGAGAAGTGATATCACGAAATGGTAGTGAGACACCAAAACGACCCGATTTATCACAAAAATGAGAATTTTTAAACAAAGTTTCTGCCTGATTATCTTCAGGAGCGACAGATAACTTACTTGGGACTTCTTCAATTTTCCAGAACCTCTTCAACGTATCATCTAAAGCTGGCTCCGTTGATACAAAAAACGAATGGGTTGCGAATGAGGTATTACATGAGGTGGTGCTTAAAAGGGCCCATCCAAACACAGTACTCATTGCTGCTGGACGATCACCGTCAACCAGCTATAAATCCACCCTGCACAATTGAAGCAAAGATGTCGGCACCCAGTAACATATCAATTGCTCCTGGCAAATACCAATGACGATCAGCAAGTTTTAGGTTATCAAACGATTTTGAGGGGAGTAAAGGTGAACTGGGGTGCTTTGAACAGGTGGTAGGCAATACCACCGCAACGACTTCAAAACAAGGATTTGTTAAACCAATTGGGCGAATGTGACAATCGGTACAGCCGCGCGATTAATTAATAGACGTATGGCCTAAACAGGAAATTGGTACCGAAGAACGACTGAATCCAAGACGCTTTCTACAGAGAGATCAGAAATGAACTTGATTGCAGTAAGCTATGACTTTTTTTCGTAGGTCGTAGACCAAAAATATCCTATCAACTGTCATGAATACGAACAAGATGTCAAAACACAACTTTTAATTTTTTATTGAGAAAAACAATTAATTATATTACAAAAGATGCTGAAAATGTTCACCATTATTTTCCAGACATAATTGTATACGTTTTTTCATGTTTTCAAATACCCTAACCAAAATATCAGGTGTGATATCTTCTAATTTTCTAGTAATTGCATTTTGCAACTCTTCCAAAGTTTGAGGTCTACCTTCGTACACGCTGTTTTTGAGGTACGAAAACAGAAAGAAATCGGGAGCAGTTAGATCAGGAGTTCTCGGAGGCCATAAATTAGAACTTATTAAACGATCATCATAAAATTGTCTCAAAAATTCTATGGTCAGATTTGCCGTGTGCGCTGTCGCATTGTCTTGTTGCATGTATCCATGTGTTAATTCATCGTCGTGTTTTGATTAATTGATTAATAAAGGGGGTAAGAATGTTATTGACATAATAAATGCTGTTAACATTTTGATCAAAAAATATTGGGATGATTCGTCTTCTTGAAATAGCTACCCACAAACCTAGTTTTCTTGGATGAAGTGATGTTTCCACGTACATATGAGGATTCTCTGTAGACCAATATCTCATGTTTTGTGAATTTACGTACCCATCTAAATGGAACCACGCTTCATCCGTAAAAAATGTAACATCCAAAATATTGTCATCATTAATGTTACGCAAGAATCACTCACAATAATTTACTCTTGCCCTAAAATCACGATGTAAAAGTTGATGGTAAACCTGAACTTTGTACGGAAACATTTTAAGATCTTTTTTCAAAATCGCATGGGTAGTTCCATATGACAAATGAATTTCCTGCGACAATTTCCGAATGGATTTCGATGGAGTTGCGTCTACAATGCCTCGAACTTCCTCAATAACTTCTGCGGTTCTCTTTTTGGGTCTACCTGTACTCTTTTTCTTCTGAACATTTCCTGTTTGTCTAAAGATAGGTACAAATCTTGTGAGAGCGGCATGAATATCCTGGTACGAAAATCTAACAGCATCAACAGGAAAATGTTCTTGAAACTCTGCGACACACAACTGCACAGAATAAGACCATTCCCCATTTTCTAATTTCTGCCCATTTCGAAAGTAAGATTCTAAAAGAAAGGCCTTGTGTTCAATTGCCAACATTTCAGTTTGTAACCTATGGTTTGTAACGAGATGAAATTTCAACAACTGACAACTTGTCAAATAATTTTCAATCAAAGACAATTGTAAAAAAAATCATAGCTTGCTGTAATCAAGTTCATTTCTGATCTCGCTGTACAACCCTCTATCAGAAAACTGGATTGACTACCAGAATCGCAAAGAGCCCTGAATACTTGAAAATTTCCCCAGCGATCTCTTACTTCCAAAAGTACAGTAGACAAGAATACTGTGGCAAGAGGACGTTGGTTTTGCTTAATCTATGGTTGCTGCTGTGGCAATCGGTTGCTAGGGAACAACAGCTTCTGAGGAACTCGGACTTGGATCTGGGTGTAGACTGGCGTCACTACTACTGGGGGGAATAAGTTTATTAAAATGCAACAACGAATTGTGCTTGCTAGCACAGTGACGACACTATATTCGCGAAGGGCACGACTTAACCTGGTGCGAAGTGCCTAAACAATTATGGCATAAGCGCACTGATTTAAAAGCCAAAAAACGATCATAAGGTGTGAGCTCCAAAAAGTTAGGGCAACGAAAAATTACGTGGGAGTAGCCTGTACAATGCAAACAAGTAGGTTTAATAGTCTCATTGGAAGTTGCGGCTAAGAATACTTGAGGTTTACGATTGGGCTCCGATACAGATTTGAATTTCGAATAATTCGATTTGTGACTTCGATTGTTAGAAGTAAGGGAGTCAGAATATGTGTCAGTATTTAGCGAGTCCCGCTCTAATGCGCGGCACTGTTCACCTAAGAATTACCTCAAAGTTGCATAAACGGGGAATTCAGTGGTGGCATGATTTAGCTCGAAACGTTGACGAGTTTCGCTATGCAATTTTTTCAATAACCAATTAAATAAAGTAAAATCCCATAGGTTTAAACCCTCTACCTTGTTAAGCGCTGTAAGAATTTCATTAAAGGTGGTTAATAAGTAGCGCAAAGCTTGAGGGGAATTTGTTGCGAGGTTCGACGCATTACAAATAGTTTTCCAATACAATGTGGTCAAAGTGCGATCGTTTTGGTGATGTTCAACTAACTCCGCATAAACAATAGGATAATTATCCGCGGTGGTGGGTAAACGCTCAATAATAATTGTCAATGGTTCTTTTGACACACTCGTAGCTAAATATTGAAATTTCTCTATGTTAGATAGAGCGTCATTATCATGAATTAAACTAATATATAAGTAATGAAACGCGCGCCACTTTGTAAGCGTACCGTCAAAATGAGGCAGCTGTATTTGCGGAAGTTTCACATTGTTTTTCGATTGCGCGCTAGAGGCACCCGAGCTCGAGTTTGAGATACGACGAGCGCGTTCGATTTCGCTAGTAATTGACACACAGACACCGTCCATTTTACAAAATAATTCATGTATTTCGATAATGTTGTTACATAATTCAACCCAAATCTCACTACATTCGTCTAACAAAGTTTGTGTATTCATATTTTGAAATTCATGTACACGGCGCGCGCACGTTCATGGGCTACGAGAAACTCCGACTGTTGCGTATTGCTTTCTGTAGCTCTTCCCGTCAAAATTACCCATCTCTTCAAACGCGAAATTGTTTGTTTAGCGACCATGTTTGTTTTTTCCATTGTGTAAGCCATTTTTCCCAAAATTATACGAAAGATACACACGCGGCGCAATTGTGCAAATTGCAACCAACAACTAAATGCAACAAACAAAAGCAAATACGTATGTAATTTGGAATCGACTTTTACGCGTTGCAAACGAAATATCATAAATGATACAAATTCACTAAAAAACAAAAGCCAATGTATGTTGAAACATTGGACCAATATTAGAACAATTCTAAAACAAACAATAAAAAACACTGTGCCAACGCAATAGTTGAGTTTAAACACGCTTGTCTAACAATCACAAAATCAAAATTAACGCAAATAAATGACAACAAAAACTATGTAGAAACAACAACAGCTACCAAATCACAAAAAAAATATTTCAAGTTTGCCAAACAACAACAAATTTAACCACAGACTAATTCGAGTCTGGGCTACGAAGGACCATAAATGTGCCGTAAGATAACAACGAATACCCAACGGCATATAATACAAAAGGTGGCAAACTTGAGAATAAACAAATTTAAGTTAATTCAAAAGTGCATTATATTCAACCGAAATGTGTATATAATAGCACTGGTGATATCTGTTGTTGTTTCCTTGGGCTTAATGCCACACAAGACCACACAAGGAATTATGCACAAAGGAGTGAGATAAAGGCTAACGAAAAAAAATAGTAATCTGTACCAAAGTGTAACCAAGAGGTTTCTTAAGAGATGGAAATTGTTTGAAATAATTTTCAACGCTGTCAAGATTATTCAGAATCTGGGATCTGACGTTATGGGTAAATTTCCATTTATTATAAACTTCTGGCCACGGTTCTGTATTATGTTGTAATCATATATTTGTTTCTTCTTCCAATGGTATCGTTTCAATTTCTACAAAATAGAATCTGTTAATGATGTATTTATTTAAATCATTGTTTGATGCATACCCTCACTGTCGGACTCTTGCCTTATTTTCTGTAGCAAACCAGAATCTCTTAAGCGTCTTCGACGGTTGTGGTATTTCTCAAATAATTTTCCCCAATCGCATCAATATACAAGTACAGTTTCCTTTCACAGATCATTTCAATTAACCCTGCTTTACTCGCGCTATGATTTGTAACACAGTTGCTCGCGGGTGAGGGTTCCGCTCACCTAGTATCCTTGCATGTTTATTTGAAGTTAAAAGAAAAAAAATGCAATTTAAGCAAAACCCAGATTTTATAATAAGACAGTTTGATATAACAGTTATCACCTATTAACTAATTATTTAAAAATTCTAAATATAATTATTAAAAAGTAACACAAAAATTCTAAAAATAATCACCAAAAAGGAAGTCAAAAAAAACTAAATATATACTTATCAAAAAGGAACACAAAAATTCTAAATGTAGTTATCAAAAAGGAACAATGCAATCTCATTCCTCTCTTTCTAATTGTTCCAAAATTTTTAAAAGCCGTGATTCTTCTTTAGGGTCCATTTTCAGAACTTGGGGGGACTAAAATTAAGTTTACATAGTCATTCAAACAATTAGTACCAATCGGCGTTCAATAAATACCTTCAGCTATCTCAAAAATATAAAACGCAACCGCCAACAAAACTTGTAACACTAATACACGCACAGTGAGCACTGCGCTCACTTTAACACACCCAGCCACCAAAACACCCCTCAGTCGGCTGGTGTAATAAATATTTTTAAAAGGGCAGTACTGTGTTGTTTCCTATATGTATACTAAGGATTACATAGATGGACAAATCGGTACTTGCAAAAGTGTGCCGTTTGCAAACGAAATTTAATGAAGGTGAGCGCGGCGCTCATCCCGCGAGCAACGCAGGGTTAATGAATAAATAGAAAATTAAATACCATCAAAACATTCGATCAGATGAGACAGTCGCCATTCTTCGCGAATGGTTTTAACTTCTTTAACCCCTTAATGCCTGAATTAATTTGTATGGTGATAAAAAAGTTTTAAGGCAATAATCTGATCATTTACATTACACTATGATTATTCATTCAAAAAACTCATTTTTTTATTTGTTTTACTTCTTTTTTTATGTTGATATCAAATTTGATATAATAGGCACAGAAGGAAGCATGAGGTGGGTAATTAAATTTTATTTAAAAATTCAGATTTATTGTTCAAAGGTGAAATTGTCCAAAACAATTTCTTTCTTTTCTTAAACATAAATGTACGTTACATTTCGAACATTTGATAGAGGAGAGTAACTTGCAACTTGGGTTTTTACAATGCAGGCGCTTGTCAACCACTAACGGCCAGTGGGCTGTTTGATCTCTTCTAATGTAAAATGCAGGAGCTGTGGGACCTCGCTTCTTCTTTTCGTACTGATTCCCTGTAGGATCTGCCTCCTTAGATGGCCTGCCACGTTTTGTTTGTAAACATTTGTTTTGGAGAATCAATGAATCAGCAATGCTGGACTTGAAATTTAATTGGTCTTCAATGGCCAGAGCGATATCGTTGCAATCCCTTTTGTACATATTCCATGCGTTGACTGTAATCATGTCGATAAAATGATAGAAAAAGCGCATGTAATACTTTTTTGATCGTACACCAATCCGGTAATAAGCAATTTGGCCATCTAAAAGATCGACTCCTCCCATAAATTTGTTGTAGATGTCAACTGCAAATGGTTTTTCTATTGATATTCTAGTTTTTCGCTTTTTATCATATCCTTCTGCCAGTGTCAGAGGTTCAGCACTTGAAAACGTCGTGGCCAATTGCACCCCCTTGTCGTACCATTTTATCGCTCTAATTGCGATATTTTCTGCTACTGCTATTCTTCGTATGCACCTCTACCTTTTAGTTTCATCTCTTTATCTGAACTAAAAGTGCATCCCGGAAATCTGTTTATTCTAATTGTGCCAATTGCACCTATTCCTCTCTTTTGCAACTATACAAAAACGAGTGGCGAAGAAAACCAATTGTCAAAATAAAGCAAATAATTTTTATCATCTGGTAGTACATTTGCCAATTGTAGTACAATATTTGACCTTGGTCCTATGTCCCGATGATGTGGTTTTGGATTTATTTTGCCGGTATATATATCAAAATTATAAACTGTGCCTCTAACGTCACACAACGCAACAATTTTGTATCCCCACTTATGAGGTTTCTTGGGATTGTACGTCTTTAGACCAGATTGTCCGTTGAATGGGACAATTTGTTCGTCTACGTAATACATTTGTCCGCGCAATGGAATATCTCTGCATTTTGATAGAAGGCTTTCGATTATTGGACGAATTTTAAATAATCGATCCCTGTTTTCATCATCTCGATTAGGAGGTAGGTTATTATTATTGTTGAAATGTAGGAATCTACGTATTTCTTCATACCTGTCACGACTCATAACATCTGCTATTTGAGAAATTCTAAATTTTCTATTCCAATAATTTCTAGTTCGACGTGGATCAAAAATGGACATGTACATTGTTACGCCAATAAATTGCTCTAATTCAGAAATACTAAGTTTCAGTGGCTTATTAGGATACCTATAAATTGCCAACTTACAAGCAGTACTTTTTTTTCTACCAAGGACTTAGGTTGTTTTTGCAATCAACAGAATACTCGAGTATAGAACGATATTTTTATTAAATGAAAAACTATTAATACACAAAAAAGAACACTAAGAACTGCAATACACAACAAAGAAACACTAAAATCTAATTATCATTATCATTACAAGTGTCGGTAATAAGCCAAGATACTATTGCCTTCCAATAATTTTGTGTTTGGTCGTCTTCAGGTACAAATTGAGCAGATTTTTTTATCACCTTCTATTTTCAAGATATGGCAACAGAAAAGACATTTGTTGTTCATATTTCCAAGCGTAATTTTTTTCGCCTCTTCGCCACTTTTTTTTTGTATTTACGCCAATTTAGCGCATTTGCGAAACATCTTCTGAGTCTATCCCACGTTTCTTTGGCTTTATCAGCAAAAAGTAAATTTTTATAGTCATATATTTTGTTTTCAGAGTTTTGGCAACTGGAAGTTCTTTTAGAGCTCTTGGCTTTAACTATAGATTAGGATTCAATACAGTTCGAGAGATAGTAAAAGATGTGTGCGAAGCTATATGGGAAAAACTTGGACCGATCGCATTGCCAAAACCAACAGAGGAACTTTGGAAAAAGACAGCAGAAAGATACAAACAATTGAAGAGTGGAAGTTGTAAAGGGGCTAAGTGCCAAAAATATGTTTCCGAGATATTTAAAGAAAACTTAATAAAACACAATTTTAATGCAGATTTATTTGAGATACAAATTTAATAGAAAACGCAAAACTAATTCTAATAATAACAAGTGAAGTATTACTAAAGGTAACGACAAAACAAATTTTTTTTAATTAAAATTTAGAAGGTCGTAAGTGCCACTACAAAATTCCGAAGAAAGGTGGTAGCACAATAATATTAAATCTGCTGAATTCTGCTTTCTGATGGGCCTTCTTCTGCTAGTTCCTCCAAGTGCAGCAGCTTCTTCTAAAATGACTGGTGTTCTGGGTTATGGAGATACGGTATCATAGATCGTAAACATTTTTTTTGTCTCCTGGTGCGCATAAAATCATCGCATGCGAGAATACACGTCTCGCGCACTGCAAATGGCGCGGTATATAATTTGACTTCATTTTTTCTTTCAGAAACTGCTCAAACCGAGTATAATCGTCGACCGTATTTTGCCGAATAAAAATAAAAGTGTACACCATAGGCTCGATATTTTATGAATTTAACTAATAAATAAAACAAGATACATAATTTTAGAGGTACATAATTTTAAACAAAATTAAATTTCTTAAAATAAAGTTAACATGGAATTAACTTACCATTACGATTAGGAAAAAATATATAATTACTGTGCTAATTTTTTCTTTGTATGGAATATTTTGAAACAAGGCTGTACACTAGGGTGGAACGAAAAATGAAATTTTTTGAATTTCATTTCAAAACCTCGGAAAAATTTGTTGTGCTACTTCCATATGCTGCCAGTAAAATCTGAGAAATGTAGTAAAATTCCTTCTCGCGCCCCCACCCCCATAAAAAAGTTTTTTTTTATTTTTTGGGATTTCGAATTAAAACTTCAGGAAAAGTTTTTGTGTCGCTTATGTATGCTGTCTTTAAAATTTGAAAAAAATTGGGCAACTCCTTCTTGCGCCCCAACCCACTCAAGTACTTCTACTAAACATCAAAATCGGAGCAATATGCAGCCATTCCCTTAGTTAGTATATTTTACTAAAAAACCCAGAATTTACCACGACTTTCACTGTAATATAAATTATAATAATAACAACAATAATAAGAATGTCCTTTATTAGCCCCATACAAAAAGAATAGGATTTACAGAGAATAAAAAATAATTAGGAAAAAAGTCAGTACAATCCAAATAATCATTATGTTCGCTGCTATTACACAAGTGACTCAGACCTATAGTCATTTTTTGTCTCGAACTTTGGCATTATATTACGGGATTTAACTTTTGCTTTAATCAATCCATCTCTGGATCTCTCTCCAACTGTGCACGAAGCAACTTCTGTCACCATCTTAACGCATCGTTCTACGCTTTGCGTATGACACGGAAACTCTGGTATTAAAATTGGCTCATTACCCTTTAAAATCGCAAGTAAATTCTCATCACTTATATTTCTCGTTGCGTTGCTCATTGGACTAAATTCGTTCGGGCTTTCATTATTCTTCTTATGCCCAAATTTCTAATGTGTTGTCGCTCATCCGAAATCATAGACAACAAAATATTTTCAGGGTGCGCGAAATATGCGTTTCTCCGAATGACAACGTCTATGAGGTTCCTTAACTCTTCTGGAAGGTATCGAGTAAGTGACACCATTTTCCATAAATGCTTGGCTCCAGTTGTACAGCAAGATGCGGTTTTTATTGTAAACCACATAGGGGCATAAACTTTCATAACAAAGTCTGTTAGAATTTCCAAGTTTTCCGTAGGGTTTTCTGTTCCTATGTACAAGCGCAATAGTCTGCTCGCGGTTGTTAGCCACCTAGATTGGCTAAGACGACCTGGATCACGGTTAGCTAAATCCGGAGAACAGCTACCAGACTTTATAGCATTAAATATATCTAGCAAGTACTTTTGATCAGTGCTTAGATCTGATGTATTGTCAATTTTAGGAATATCACCGTTAATAGTTTTGTATTTTACGACCGGAAGCCTATCGCAGGTTTCTATTTTTTTTCCGATTTCACCTCCGTAAGTAGATAGCCCTTTTGTTGCTCCGTCCAAATGCTGTAGTAGATACCTAAGAGGTAGTTCATTGCTGTGTAGTTGGCACACAAACCAATGTAGAGGTTCCTTAAGCGCCATTTCTAAATAGCGTATTGTACCTCCTTTTTGTCCTGTATTAGCAACAGTCCCGTCACATCCGATCGCTACTATTTTCGCTTGGTTAACTTCGTTATTTGCCAAAAACGTAAGTATGGCATTTGATATATCAGCTGCAGATCCTGAACACGGAGCAACATGGCCTATGTAGACTGATTCAGGTTGTTGTACCAATGATATGTGCTCTTCTCTAACACTTCTTTTGTAGTATTTATTCCCTACTTTTTCGTGTATTAATGTTTTATCCTTTCTACCGTCAAAATAAAGTCCTTGTAAGTTTTCTTTCCAAGAGACGTCGTTTATTTGAATATCACTTCTTACTTTTTGCCTTGCTCTTCTCAACTTCATTCTGTCTATCACCTGGGAAGTGTCTCCTTTCCGAATTAAGCCCATATCTTCTAAAACAGCCGAAGCAACTGCAGCTGCGGCTCTATCGGATACGACAAACCTATCGCAAGTCTGCGGCAAAGCTTTTAGTGAAATTCTCATTTGTGTTTTTTGTTCTCTACTTTTAGAGGGTGCTTCTACTTTACTTGAGTCACTGTCGGAATTAGATTTTGCTACAGTGTTTAGTCTAGTGCCTGGCATTGAATGTATTTCAACTATCTTCTTACTTGTAGATGGCTGTTCACGGGAATAAGAGGAATGGGCTTTTGTTTGTCCTTTCTGCTCGCTTTGCAAATTGTTGGCTTGTTTTGAGAGGACCTAATTGCCATTCTTCTGGTGGATCTCTGGTCGCGCAAAAATTCTTGCTCAATAATAGGTACCTTTTTAACCTTTTCACAGCTGCAGGTTATAAAGTCACATTTGCAAGAACATATATCAAACAATTTTTGAGATTCTGATTTAAATATTTCAAGTTTTTGTTTATAATTTGCATTGATCTGCCTATTCTCATACGGTTTTAATATATTTTTATACTTATCGTGGTACGTAACAATCATTTTCAGTACTCCGTCGTATGATATTATTGGCAATGACGCTTTCTCCCAGAGCCGTATTAATTTATCAGCTACTTCCTTCGCAATTTCTCTGACTGCGGTTTACGGGCCTTTCTTTTCCTCGGACTTTGTATGTCGAATTAAATTGTATTGCCTTATAACATCTTCTAATCTTGGCAGAACATGATCTTCAAACTCCGTTGGTCCTCCAAATATAGGACAAGCGTACTTAGACCTTGTCGCCATATTCAACGCAAAACTACACATATGAATTAAAACTGTTTTAAAAATTAAAAACACTAAATCCAGTTCAAATAGTTCAACACTAAGTTGCTAACAAACAAACACTAGGTAACTAACAAGTTTAGACTCGCCTATTCGCACCGCAATTGTCTCCCACACTGATACGTTGTCTGATCTGTCATTTGTACTGGGACGCGTCATAGTGCAGTGGTGGGAAATGCCAATCGCCACTTAAATAATAAGTAATGTGGTTGGGGCGCAAGAAGGAGTTGCCCAATTTTTTTCAAATTTTAAAGACAGCATACATAAGCGACACAAAAACTTTTCCTGAAGTTTGAATTCGAAATTCCAAAAAATAAAAAAAAACTTCTTTAGGGGGGTGGGGGCGCGAGTAGGAATTTTACTACATTTCTCAGATTTTACTGGCAGCATATGGAAGTAGCACAACAACTTTTTCCGAGGTTTTGAAGTGAAATTCAAAAATTTTCATTTTTCGTTCCACCCTACTGTACACAAAGGGGCGTATAACATTATTTGCACATGTACCTGGACTCCTTTTTTTTGCTGGGAACACACAAAGCACCTCTTTGTGGGGTTGCTACGGTATGTAGTTGCTGGTATCACTTCTGGAAAATGCCGTCCAGTCAATCTTAGTGGATTTTGGTCCAGTTGTCGCCGTCCTAGAAAATTAAACGAATTTAGTCGTGCACTCTGTAACCGCAGCTATTAGTTATTACCTCCACCGGAAATTCTGCCGCTAACGCTATCGTCATGATATTCTTCTAATATTTCTCTTGTTAGTTCCAATTGAAAATCAGCAACCTTAATAGTTTTATTGGATGCAGTTTTGTATAAAACGCAGGAATTCAAAATACTTAGATCTAATAGGTGAAAGAATACCTTTCTATACCACTTTTTTTGTCTTTCTGACAGTTTCAATAGAACTTAAAAGCATGTCTGTCTTATCAACTGCGCCCATGTGCTTATTATAATCCATGATACAACTTGGTTTATATATGTTTCGACCATCAGTTTGATTTTGTTTTCCAGTATGTTCCATTGTTGGCTTGTGTGTAGTGGTAAGCATGTATATATCTCTTTTGTCATACCACTTCACACATAATAACTTCTCAGTAGATCTAAATGTCTCCTCCCCTTTGGCCAATTTTTCATCTATTGTTGACATGTTCTTTCTTGTTTTACGCACTGTGCCACACGCATTTGTTTTTTCTAAATGAAGAGTTCTCAGGAGGTTGGGGCTGTTATACCAATTATCAATATATAAGGTGTGACCTTTTTTGAGGTAAGGTTCTAACAGCGTCATTACCACGTTTCCCGATATTCCAATGTTTTTATCAACATCCGAAATTTCTGTGGTAGACCCTGTGTAGTTGATAAAATCTAGAATGTAACTTGTCTTGCAGTCTGCTAAAACAAAAATCTTTATTCCAAATCGGTGGCGTTTATTGGGAATGTATTGTTTGAATCCTAAACGTCCTTTATATAGGACCAAACTTTCATCGATGCACAAAGTTTCAAATGGTAACATATTTTCTTTGAAAGTCGCTCTGAGAGGGTCTAATATACTTCTTATTTTATAAAGTCGATCATTTTGATTGGCACCATTGTTGTTTGTAAAATGCAAAGCACGAAGGATAAGTAAATATCGATCGCGCGACATTATTGACTGAAAAGTAGGCGTGCTAATAAAAGGATCTGTTGACCAATAATCGGAAAAATTAAGCTTTTTTACTCTTGCCATTAGTATGGATACACAAATAAAACAGGAAATATCCCTTTGAGTAACATGCCGCCACCTGACAAGTCTTGACTTAGCAGCCTCGTTTTTTTCTATTAATTGGGCTGCATATCTGTTTGTTTCCTCTACAATTGTAGCAATTAAGTCAGTATTAAAAATTTTTTGAAAAAATGTTATATACGGCGTATTTTCATCAAGTATGTTGTCAGACACGCCATTGTGTTGACTAAAATTGTGTACCCTTGGTTGAAAGTCAGCCCTATGCTCCCATACAAAGGTTGAGATATCATACATGTCACTATCATCAGAGTCATCGAATTCAACGATACTCTGTGGTTTTTGAAATTTTGAGACAGGACGAGCTAGATTTTTCAGCGCTATATTTTGAACGTATTTAGTTATAGTTCGCAAAATAGTTAGTTTACTTACCAATAACAGGTTGAACTGATTTTGAAGAACACATCTGAGGTTGCGTAACTTCTGCTTCTGAACTGGAATCTTCATCAAATTCCGAGTCTTCGTCATTTTCTTCATTTTCGTTAAAATCCATTAGCTCACCGTCACTCTGCATGAGCAATTCTTCAAGCTCTTTATCTGTGAGGGCCCTGGACAACGTGAACGTAACAAGACGAAAGCAATCACAAGAATGACATGTTTGTACAAGAGAATCTGGCCTGTGGTGCTATTGACGAGTTGGGGGGGGGGTTTGAATTTTACCGCAATATACGTTGTAATCGCTTGTAGGACATTCTGAGTCACCATTCATCGCATGTGAGACATCCCAAACTAAGCAGTTAGCCTGTGTACTGCAGGCGAACATACTCGTCGCGAGCAATTTGGGCCGGAAAAAAAAGTGCGAGTATACTCGGGCGTAGCGGTCAAAGGGCTAAAGTTTCACTCTTTTTCAAAATATTAGTCTCAGTCCAAGATTCTAAGCCAGAGAAGGACATTTTTGATTTCACGTTTGCAGGATTCGTTTTTTCAACTCTTATTATAACAGCTTTACTAATTTGCAGCTTAGAAGTATTGAAAAGTTCATCTGCAGCCTTTTTGATGTTCCAAAATCCAATGTTTGTCATATCTGTAACATTGAATGGTGGATTGTAGCTTGCTGATTTAATAACAGAAATGAGGTCGTTTGGTATAAAGGCTTTCATATTTCTTTTGCGTTTCTCGAATAACGCGAAATCACGATCGGCCTTACTTCTGCGTTTATTTAATAGGATTTTACTCATTTTTAGAACACTACATCAACACAATGCAAATATTAGTTATATAGCGTAAATGGCACTTATCACTTTTGTTTAGCAATATGCTTGGTAGATACCAACACCGCCATCTTACAAACACCCTATAAGGTTCTGTGTTCATCATGGCATCTACTGCCTTTGTCAAGGCATGCAGCATGGCACATAGCACCTTTGTATGGCAATATCTCAAATTTCTAAAATTTAGCACTTACCCCCTTTGTAACTTCCACTCTTCAATTGTGGAATTTTCCTAATTGTATTGGGGCTATAGACGGGAAACACATCAATATTCGGTGTCCTATTAATGCTGGTTCTTCTTTCTGTAATTATAAAGGAAATCATTCTGTAGTAGTCATGGCTCTTGTAGACGCTGACTACAAATTTATTGGTATTGATATTGGTTATTATGGCAGAAACAGTGATGATAATGTTTCTGCAAATTCTGTTATGGGAAAAGCTTTTAAGAATAAAACCCTAAATGTACCTGCGAATATGCCTCTGGGAGAAAATGGAGTACCTCAGCCTTACGTAATCGTTGGCGATGGAGCATTTACTTTGAAGCCATATTTACTTCGACCTTACAGTAGAAATAATCTAGGGAAGGAGTCTAACAAAATATTCAATTACCGATTATCACGAGCTAGGAGATTCGTAGAGAATGCCTTTGGGATTTTAGCTGCTCGTTGGAGAATATTTCGGAGATATTTAGAAGTGCAACCAGATATGGTAGACAAAATTGTGCTTGCAGCATGTTGCCTTCATAATATGTTATGTACCGATAATAATATTGAATCCGACACAGAATCGTCAAGACATCCTACCTCAGCTCTCTTGGCTTTGAGACCATTAAGAAGAAATACCACTCGTATGGCGTTTGTTGTTCGAAAATATTTTAAAGAATTTTTTATTTCTCCAGCTGGTAGTGTGCCATGGCAAGTAAATATAGTTCGCCGAGGACGAAATACAGAAATTCTTCAATGACTATGTTCTACATGCAATTATTACTATTGTTATTATTATTCATACTAATGCACCCAATACTGTTAACCAATAAAATACAGTAATAATTACAATTTATGTTATAATATCAATACATGAGAGAGTTCGACAACGAAAAGTAAAACGTGCTGTCACACCGCCTAAAAATGTGTAAATTTTCAGATCTCGGAAGCTTGCTAGCACGTGTGTGTGGCGTGAGGTATTGTGACATGCGCGATGTGATATCAGTGTGTTTCCAGTGCATTTAAAACAATGAAATTCACATAGCTCACACTTCTAATGTGTCGCGTGAGCTCATGTGACGTGACGCCAATGTGTTTCTACCTTAAGGCGGCTCTCAGATTGAAGCAATAAGCAACTAGCAACTGGCAACACGCAATATTATTGTTCTCTGGTGATTTACATTAAATTTAATCATGAGTCTCACACTGCAGCAATTTGTTATCGCTTCTACGAAATGGTTGCCAGTTTGCAGCAATATTATTGCCGGCGATATGAGCTGCATGTTGCAAACCGATAATTATCGCGTCAGTAGAGCAATATTTTTGATAGAACGTGCATTTTTGTTCGATTATTTTTTTAGTTATAAAAAAAAAAGGCATGCCGGACGATCCAGCATTCAATACCAAATTTGTGGAAGTAGTGGAAATGCATCCGTGCATTTATAATTATACTCGCTCAGATTATAGCAAAAGGGATGCCATTGAAAAGGCACGGATAACAATTGGAACCGAATTCAAACCACACCACCACCACCACATTAAAACCGTATCATCAGAGTCGTCAGATGAGGACATTATTGCTATTGAAACTAATAAAAGAGTTGCTCAGGTGTGAGAGGCGGTCAAAATAATATTGCCTGTTGCTAGTTGCTTATTGCTTCAATGTGAGAGCCGCCTACAGGCCGCATTTCACTGAGGCTGGTGCAGCCGAGCTGGTCCAGCTCAAGCTGGTGACTGGTAGTAGCTTGCTATACACACACTAGGGCTCGTTAATTTACTATTTTACAAATAAGTACAGTCTTTGCCGCAATTTCGCAGTAGATGGATTCCAGTAGTAGTGAAGGAGAAGTGCTTGCTGCTTATTTGGTTTAAAAAAAAAGAAGAGACAGCGAATGAGAAAAAGATATTGGGTACACGATATTTTAAAAAGAAGGACAGAACAAGGAGATTTTTGTTGTAACAGTGCCAAATGTGAATAAGTTTAATTATTTAGTAATAAGAACTAACGAAACTTGTAATTAACATTTGCAGGAAAATGGCGGCATGAGCTGTATTTTTAGGAAGATTTTTCCACCTCCTCTTTATACCAAGTTAGGGATTTTTACCACTTCCAGTGATCCTAATAAGAGTGGGAAGCCGCGCATGTTGGTAAACAATATGGCGGGTATAAAAGGAGCTGACCAGCCAGTTTTAGGGGAGATTCATTTAGATTCCTTTCCTTTCCAGTCACCAGAAGATTCCTTCAGAATCTTGCCAGTTTCCAGTTAGAAAAGAATCGATCCTAAAGTCAAACATCCAGTTTATTCAAAGTTATTTAACCTGAATTTCGTTTACCTGAGAAAAGTAATTTTCTGTGTCTTTTAAATTTTCATTTAGTTACAGATCCTGAAGCAGGTGTGGACAGTGTACTTCATAGCTGGGGCTTCGTTTCAGTTCGATTTACCTGCCGTTCATGAAGCTGTTTGCTTCGATCGTTTAACCTCCGATTTATCATCGTACCTGCAAAGGTGTACTTGAGGTACCTGTTTATTTGATTTTACCGTGAGTTATACCTGTAAAACTCTCATTTTGGGCTTATTCCACTGGCGAATGTTGGTGAATACCCAACCTGACAGTTTAAAACAGTATTATAGGAGAGATTCCTCAGCGGCGGTGGTCGCCAGGGTTTCAAATACAATACTGTGCCCCTGTTTCCCCGGAACTTTTAATATATACTATCAGGTCGGCGAATGTCGACAAATACATATCTTAAAAGTAAAGAACATCAGATTGTCAAGTTATTACTGTTGGTGAGACCCAAATCGACCTCTAATTACGAGACAATCTGAATTTCGTTCCGTTTGTTTGATTATTCAAATAGGTCTTGTTGTGGAGTAATTTCACACAGAATTAGCTTTGATTTACTCAGTTAGTAGCTTTGCTGTGTTCATTTCAATCCTGTCCCGATAAAGTAAGGTTTCCGTATCCCAGTACAGCCTTGCAAGGTACTTCCGATTTATTTTCTGATCTACGATTAGATTTCGTTATTCTACGTTAAGTTACTAGTATTTACCTGCCTGATTTATTCGTTCGCAACGACACTCCTGTTTACCGTGACACTGTCTGCATCTTCTCAGGAAGTATTTGGTAAATATCAACCGTTTACAGCCTACAGAAAATTAATTTCATTGGTTAGAAAGCACATGGTTTTTGTACTAACCTTGAAAATATAATTACCAGCAATCCGTTTCAGTTACTCTTTTTTTTCCCAGAATTAAATCCTGATTTATTTTATTACCGTTATTTTCCCGAATCGTTTATTTAATTTCTTTTACTGACTTTAATCACCATTTATGTTAATTTAGCTTATCAGAACCGAGTCAACAGCTGACCTGAATGTCGACAGCGCCGGTCACTCTTATGGATCACTGGAACTTCTGTTCAGTTGGACCTACCAGCAGCAGTTGAGCCTATTCACGGACTCCCGGTTATTCGATATTGTTGTACTTATAAAACTTGTAAATATTTTACTAGCTTTAATCAAACATTTTATTTATTATTGTACAAGCGGTAGGGTAATAAACATTTTATTTCACAAACGAACTCTGGTATACTCAACGAGCTACCTAGGTACAGAAATTTTGTAACGTTCCTGCCCATCCCGAGGGAGCAACGTCGCAATTTGGCGGCAGAATTAGAAAATGACGCTGAAAAGTACTGGAATTATTTCAAAATGAATAAAGAAGATTTTGAAGAAGTGTTAAATTTAATTTACAATGATATAGACGAACACAATTTCGCATACCTGTATCACCTGCAGAAAGACTTGCTGTGTACATAAGGTTAGTAAACTATGTTATAAATATTTCTATTCTATTCTATTTTCTAATTTGTATCACCACGAACAAAAAATTTATTAGCAGTGCACAATTTATTGTCCTCAATGTACTACTTATTTCCAATCGAGAGAAACTACCTTTAAGGAAAACTAAAGATTTTATTTCTAAGTAAACATACAATTAATTATTATTTTGGGGTGGTGATTGGTAGGTTAGAGTTGAGTGTGGCCCAAAGCTGTACATATTTTCATTAGTCAATGGTTCATGATGTATAGGATATTGCTGCTGCCGCTGCTGGCCTTGCAATACTCTCTGTTCCTCAGTGAAAACAATATTTGAAACTTGCAATTTGATTGCATTCTGAGACAACAGCGGCAATTTCTTCACAGTGTCCGATATTCCCTTGAAAATGAATCGATGGGATCTTGCGATTGTGGTTTATTTTGTGCCATTTTCTGTGCAAAATATTCCATGATGACGTTTTCTGTACAATTTTCAGAATTCTTCCTTTTTATTGCATTTCGCGGAACAAACCTGGGGGTTTCATTTGGCGGAGGAGTTTCAGTTAACCGAGGCGTTTCAGTTTCGTCATCTTCCACCTCGATGTCGGTGTCGCCGTCGCCCTCTTCCTCAGATAATATATTTGAATGTGTGCTGTAAAAATACAATGTGAAATTATTATAAGTTATCGTACGTTAAAGTTGGTATGTACTTGGGATGAATCAATGTTGGTCGCAGAAATTCCATTTGCTCCAGATAACTCTTTTTATTTTTTTCCTGGCTTGCCCAGTAGTGGTCTTTAATTTACGTAGGCAGTCTCTATAATAGTCCCGTAGCCTTTTCCATTTCAATTTGGATGCTGCATCTACACAAAAAAAAAACATCTGCATATTTGTTACAAACGAGTTTAATTTTATTTTCAGATTTTTAGTAACTGGGGATTCCTATCGCTCCATAGCGTTTAGTTTTCGTTTGGGAGAAACGACAGTATCAAATATCGTGAAGGAAGTGTGCCAGACTTTATGGCAGCGACTGCAGCCAATAGTTATGCCAGAACCAAACGAGGGTGCACTACGAAGTTCTGCAGAAGAATTTGAACGAAAATGGCAGTACCCTAATTGCGTAGCAGCTATAGATGGGAAACATGTTTTAATAGAATGCCCAAGAAATAGTGGGTCTATGTACTTTAATTATAAAAAAACCTTCTCGGTCGTTTTGTTGGCGTTGGTGGATGCCAATTATAAATTTATTGCAATTGACGTTGGTTCGTATGGAAGAAATTCTGATTCAAGTATTCTAGCATATTCAAAGATCGGCAAAATACTTGAAGATATTAAATTTGGCATGCCACCTGATAAAGTGCTCCCAGGCACAAATATATCTATGCCATTTGTTATTGTGGGAGATGAAGCCTTTTCACTATCATCTTATATGATGCGCCCATATCTAAGAGCTTTTGCGCGAGAAGAATCTAAATTAATATATAATTATAGGCACTGCCGAGCAAGAAGAGTATCGGAAAATTGTTTTGGTATTAATGCACAAAAGTATAAAGTCTACAGGAGACCTCTTCAAATGCATGTTGAAACTGTTATAAAAATTGTAAAGGCAACTTGCTGCTTACACAATTTCATGCGCGGCAAAAGTAATCCGGCAAATGTTACTGCACTTAGCTTAGCTTAGCTGAAGTAATGGTTTTGAAGATGTAGAATCTAACAACCGAAGGGGAAAACTGGCTGCTTATCAAATTCGTGACAAGTTTGCTAATTACTTTACTTCTCCAAATGGTTCTGTCCCATGGCAATTACAGCGTATTAACAGAATGAAGTAAGTTGCATTATGCGATCGAACTTATGTACCATACCTACTTTTTTTTTATTATTTAAAATAAAGTAAATTTTGTAAACTTACCGTCTTTTATTGCCGACACTTTAGTTACTTCTAACCACGCATTCCGCTTTATTTCCACTATGTTGTGGATTATATAAACATGGAAAATTTTTTACAGCATCGATAAATATTTCGGTGTTGTCGTCTGCCATCATAGAAATAAACTAAAGTAAACTAAATGCATAAATGCAGCAGACTGTACTGTCCACGAGGACATAAAAATAAAGTGTCTGCAAAAGACGCAAATCTATTGGCCGATACAATTACCAGCTCGGCTGGTACCGCCCAAAAATGTAACAAAATACAACGCCGGCTATTTCCAGCCCGCTTTTTGGCGGGTACCGGCTGCAATGAGTGTCTGCACGTAAACTCCAGTACATCTGAACGTCGGCTGGACCAGCCCGGCTGGACAAGCCCGGCTAGACCAGCCCTAGTGAAATACGGCCTTAAGAGTTCCGTGTTGCAATGGACTTCGATTCTGACGTCACAGCAGTTGCCTTGGGCTGGGGTACGGCTTGTTCTATCGTATGGCTTCGGTCGAACGGAGCATACTCGTAGCCTACCGATAGATCTAGCCTTGACACAGCGTGCGTGACGTCACAACTGAAGATGGGATATTGTACGGTATCGCTATGCATTTATACGTAAAAGCTCATCTTTCGGATGGTTATTGGCAGTATTTCTGCGACCGTTCTTCATGAATATAAGTATAAAGATATACATAAATTGTAAACGCTTCAGCATTGTTTTATAATAAGTTATTTTTAAAGAAAGAATTATCAAATGAAATTTTATGATGAAAATCGAAAAAAAGGTATAACGTTTGGACCTCGGTTTGGACTTCGGCGAGGAATGTAGGTAGGTTTCATTTTACTGAAATATTTTGTTAGTAATAAAATAAAAGTAAAAATGTGTGTAAACTTGAGGCCTTCCCTCGAAAAAGGGTTCATGTAACAATTGATAAATTTTCAGGAATGAAAAAAAAAACGTTTTATTTGTCATTATCTATTATTCGGTAATTCATGCTTGAAAGTGTGTTAATTCAAATTTAAATACAAGCATATACAGTATAATAAACAAAATATGAAAAATAACAACAATGCGAAGGATTACAGAGATGAAAAATACACTTTATTTTTTAAAATCTAAGTGTTACTTGTTCTTCTTTTCTGTACACTTTAAATTTTCATAAAATTCGATATACTTTAATGGTATGTAGTCAGTCATATCCATTAAGTTCTCCTTTTTCTCGAATGTTATTTTTAAAGGTTCTGTATAAAGTAATAGAAAATGTTGCAGCGCAGGTTGATTTACGTTCCTCTTGTTACAAATTTTGAAGGCAGTCCAAGGCCAGTATTGTGGCTGGAGCAAACATTGACTGTAGCTGGATCATCCGGGCTGTATTTAAACCATATGTACTGGGTGATTTTTAGATTAGGATTTCTAGTAATGTTCTTCTCTATAGCTGTTAAATCCTTAAAATCGTCCTGATAAGAGCATTTTTATCTCAAAGGGTTTTGAATCTTGGGCACTCTCTATCACATCTTTCCACATATCAGGAACAAACACTGGATTTTTCTCTTTTCTATCAACGCAAAATGCCTATCGCAAGGCAAAAAGCTATGCCCAGAGCAAAGAAACTTCTGTTCTACCATTGTGAAATACCGGAATTGTATTAGATAATGACAGAGGGTAACTATCTTCCAGTTATTATTTTGGCCGACACATCTGTCCGACCAAATTATTAGCTGGCGTTCTTCTCCTTCCAATATAAGATAACGATCTTGAACATATTTCAATATGGCTGGAGCTATTTCAGCGGAGCCTCTGCCAGCTACGGACTCGTGCCATATGTTCATCCTAACTTCATCCGTACCGCTGTTGGATATACAGAAGTTATAACATGAATAGGTACTGAAGTTGGTAGAAAACTCAGGAATGTGTCAATGTAGGGCAGAATAAAACTTGTTGCAAGTCAATGCAGATAACATGCTTATTTGACTTAGATCTTTTGCTTGCAATAATGTCATCACTTAAAAATTTATATCCTGCTTCTGCCTTCCTATGGTGTAGTTCACTCTGCTGTGCTATTTTCTTTTTGGATTCTTCATTTTCTGCACATTGCAGTTGCATATACAGTTTATCGCAATACTTACATGTATCACTTCGTGGAATGCCAAATTTGAAGTTGTATTGGCTGAAAACATCACGGTATAAACGAAACTTTACACCAAGTTTAGGGAACCCTCCTATAAATAGGGAGTACATTTTTTAAGTTCGGGGTGTAAATACAATGACTTTGATTTTGCTCGAGAGTAATGCGACTCTTGTTTTGGGAAACTATTTATATGCTTGCGAATAGTAGTTTTGACGTTTTCTGCTATTACGTGCGGTCGGTTTTCATGCCTACCACTATAGTCTTTCGGATTAATCACGCCATTTTTCATTTTTGATTGCAGTACCTGAATTCTCTTTGTCGTAATTTGAAACGCATTGCATAAACTATTTTTGCAAATCGGTAGGGTAATACATTGACTACTTTTTTAAATGTAATAGAATACGTAAAGGTAGCATCGCGTTTACCTTTGCGCCGTCTGCATGGCTCTTGCATGGACATGCATTTTAAGCAGATATGAACTTTGCTCATTGTAGTTCATTAAATAAAAGGCAGCAAATAGGTCTCGCTTATCATCTTGAGTGATACTAGCACAGCCTTCTTTCTTGAAGTTTTGGGGATTGCAAACTCGCGCCTAAAAGAAATTAGCTAGGTTAGGTTTTAAGACATGTACCCTCTTTCCACGTACCACTTCGGATGCAATTTTTTCAGGTATTATATGGCCTTTTCTGTTCAGATACTCTTTACCACTATTTCACAACCTTTTTCTTTCATTGTCTTTCCATTTATCTAGGTTTATCTTTCTTTTTCTCACTTTATTTAGGGTTTTATTCAAAGAGGGTGTGACATTTACGTCTGACATTTTGAACAGCACAATAACATAAACCTTTCTTCCACGCTATGGAAAATACTTTCGCTCTTTTACTGAAGATGGAGACGCTTTGGTATATTTTGAAATTGCCCAGCAATGCATACATGAACATAGACCCTTTTTCCATAAGAAAACGTCATAAGTCAAAAATGTAACATAAACCCTTCTTCGAGGGAAGGCCTCACTTTAAGTGTGATAGCATGGGAAATTTATATTAAAAATAAATAAATCAGTAACATAAAAACATAACATAATATCTTAAATTGACAACACGTCACAAAAAATAGATATTTTTGTAAAGGTAATAAACAAAAAAATAAACTTCTTCCTTAAAATAACATTAAAATATCATTAAATAAGTAACACAGATAAAGAAATGAAAGATTTTCTTAAGACAATGAATAAAATAACTCCTTTTTACAATAACGTAACATTATTACTTAATACTGCTGAGTTTTTCCATAACTCTCTTTGTCTTAATGTTTGTATTTTCAATT